>QRFJ01000009.1:2330682-2429237 GCA_006176705.1 Cocos nucifera
TCCTCGCCCTTCCCAACGGCGTCCGGACAACGGAAGTTCCTCCTGGTCGCGATCGACTACTTTACCAAGTGGGTCGAGGCGGAACCACTAGCGAAGATCACCGAGGCCAAGGTGCAGGACTTCGTCTGGAAGACGCTGATCTGCCAGTTCGGTCTGCCCCGAGCCCTCATAACCGATAATGGGCGACAGTTCGCTGGAGCCCGGTTCGCCGAGTTCTGCGAAGGACTAAACGTCTCCCACCACTTCACATCGGTGGCTCATCCGCAAGCCAATGGGGAAGCCGAAGTGACCAATCGGACCCTGCTGCAAGGCCTCAAGACGAGGCTCGACAGGGCAAAAGGGGCCTGGGTAGACGAACTCTACCACGTCCTCTGGGCATACCGAACAACGCAGAGGGTACCGACCGGCGAGACACCCTTCGCCTTGGCCTTCGGCACCGAGGCAGTCATCCCGATCGAGCTCAAACTCCCGTCTGCTCGAATCGTGGGCTTCAGCGAGCAACTCAACTCCCAGGACCTCAGAACCAACCTCGACCTTCTGGAAGAAAAAAGGGAGGCAGCCCGCATCCGAATGGCCGCCTACCAACGGAGGGTGGCTCGGTATTACAATTCCAGAGTCAAAAGCAAGGCGTTCAGAGTTGGGGACTTAGTGCTCCGACGAGCAGCGGTCTCCCAGCCCCAGAGTCAAGGGAAGCTCGTCCCAAATTGGGAAGGCCCGTACGAAGTGGTAGAGGTCATCCGACCTGGTACCTATCGCCTAAAGGAGCTCGGAGGACTAGCGCTTCCCCGACCTTGGAACTCAGAAAACCTGAGAATGTACTACCAGTAGTTTCCCTCAATAAAACCTTGTTGCTCGACACTATCGTTTCAGGGTCACTGGGAAAAAGGCGAGCGGAAATGCCCCCACAGCCGGCTGGGAACAGGAGGAGAACCTCGTCCTAGCATGAGCAAAGTCGAAGGCCCCGTTCCACGAAGGACGGGATGGGGGGAGAGGCGAGGACGACGGTCCTCATGTGCCCCCACAGCCGGCTAGGAACAGGAGGAGAATCTCGTCCTAGCGCGAGCAAAGTCGAAGGCCCGTCCACAAAGGACGGGATGGGGGGAGAAGCGAGGACGACGGTCCTCATGTGCCCCCACAGCCGGCTAGGAACAGGAGGAGAACCTCATCCTAGCGTGAGCAAAGTCGAAGGCCCCGTCCACAAAGGACGGGATGGGGGGAGAAGCGAGGACGACGGTCCTCATGTGCCCCCACAGCCGGCTAGGAACAGGAGGAGAACCTCGTCCTAGCGTGAGCAAAGTCGAAGGCCCCGTCCACAAAGGACGGGATGGGGGGAGAAGCGAGGACGACGGTCCTCATGTGCCCCCACAGCCGGCTAGGAACAGGAGGAGAACCTCGTCCTAGCGTGAGCAAAGTCAAAGGCCCCGTCCACCAAGGACGGGATGGGGGGAGAGACGAGGACGACGGTCCCCATGTGCCCCCACAGCCCGTTGGGAACAGGAGGAGAACCTTGTCCTGACGCGAGCAAGGTCCAAGGCCGAGCCCCAGAGCCTACGGCAAGCTTCACTGCAGAAGACGAGGTCTCCTTCAGACCTCGGCTTCAACTTCGGTATCAGCATCAGCGGGAGACGGGATCTCCCCCAAGCGATCATAACCTTGACTGCAAAAGAGGAGGTCTCCCCCGAATCGACTTCGGTTGATGAAGGCAATGTCAACTCCGACCCTGACCACGGGGGGCGACATTGACTCCGGCCTCAACGTCGGCTTCACTAATTTTGGCTGGAAACGAGTCCCACTTCAACTCCAAACATCGACTGGGGATGAGACCTCCCCCAAGCCTCAGCTTCAACTTCAGCGTCAAATATTGGCTGGAGATGAGACCTCCCCGAGCTTCAGTTGCAACAAATGCGGAGCCTGGAAGAAGACTTCGGCAGTCGCCTGTTTTGGTACTCCCTTCCTTCAATTTTTGAACTCGGGAGTGGGGGGGCTACTGTTGGGGATAAATCCCGCTCCTGCCGAAGCCCGGCCCAACGCTCAGCCCAATGTAACCAGTAGCCGCTGAAGAGCTTCAGCGCCAGGCGCCAGGCCGAACCCCTAACACGGCCGAACTGCCTAGAGGCCGAACTCCCCTGCACCAAGGTCCGGGCCGAACTGCCTAGAGGCCGAATCAGCGAGCCCTGGCCGAACTCCTTCGGATCCCACGGCCGAACTCCTTCGGACCGACCCCAGGCGAGCCCGTGCAGCCGAACTCCTTCGGACTTCCCACGGCCGAACTCCTTCGGACCGACCCAGGCGAGCCCGTGCAGCCGAACTCCTTCGGACTTCCCACGGCCGAACTCCTTCGGACCGACTCCAAGCGGCCGAGCTTCAATGAAGTCCTCTCAGCGGCCGAACTCCTCAGCGGACGGGCTTTAGTAGAATCCCCAAGCGGTCGTCACTCAGGAGCCCGAACTCCTCAGCAATCGTCACTCAGGAGCCCGAACTCCTCAGCAGTCGTCACTTACGGGCCCGAACTCCTCAGCGGTCGCCCTCATCAAACTTCGGCCGACCGAGCTCCTACCGAACTCTCAAGTGTCCAAGCCTCAGCCCAAGTCCAACAGCCGGCCGAACCCCAGACGGCCGAGCCGCGGCTTCTCAGCAGCCGAACTCTTCTGCGGACGGGCCTTAGCTGCATACCTCTCGCCAGACGCCTGTGGGAGCCGAACTCCCTCCTATCTTCCTCTTCAGGAGCCCGAACTCCTCCGAAATGGGCACACGACGAAGGCCTTCATCCCTTCATTCGGCAAGCTCTGCAACCATCACCATCAGTCAGTCCGCCGCACCATCAGTCAGTCCGCCGCGGGCGATAGCGACCCACTGTCAGGCGGCGATGGCTGTCACCCTCCATCCGCCGCACGCGGCGCCAGTGAGACTGACTCCACCGAACCTCGAGCGGCCCGCCAGCACGCGGCTGCAGTTGTCACCATCAAGCTCCACTATATCAAGGACCCTCCCGACACACTAAGGGGAAGCTCTCTGGACTCTTGACTCTCTCTAAGCTCTCCTCCACATCTCTAAGCTCCGGAACTCATTCCGAGCACTCCATTACTGTTGGTCGGAAACTAACTTGACCGTCGGAGGGTCCTGTCGGAGCCACCACCCCACCGGTTCCGGTCGGGACTTCGTTTTGCAGGTCCCCGGCGGCGCCCGGCGGCCTCGATTGCGGCGACCTCCGGCGGCGACGGATTTCTGCACCAACAATAACTATTAGTATTTAATATATCAACATTATATAATATTTATATTGACATAATGAGAATGGGTATATATTATTGATATATAGTAAAAAATATAAAATACATAATTAATCAAGGTTCGCCATACCGATCGGCTGGCGTTATGATTCAATATGCCACCGTAGCATTCCATGCCATGCCAACATAGTAGAGAGGGGGAGGGGGAGAAGGAAAGGGAGGAAAAGAGAGAGTGGGAAGGGGAAGGAAGGAAAGGGAGGGGGAGAAATGGCCTCGGAGGTCGCTAAAGGGTTGGCGAGGCCATGGTTGCCACTGTTGAGGTGGTGTGCTTCATCAGTGTTGACGTGAAAATCCGTCTCGAGGTCGGGTTAGCTGGAGTTGCATGATGGCGGTAAGTTGGCGGCGACGGGATGGAGGCGGCCATACCTGTAAGAGAAATTTTCGATCGGAGTTGGCTCCGACAGGGATCCTCCGATGCTCAAGTCAGTTCTCCATTCAATAGCGAGAAGAAGATGAGCGTTTGGAGAGAAGAAGTTGCGTACCTTGGGGTTCCTCTTTTCCTCCTTTTATAGAAGGGTCTGGAGTTTGTTAGGAATGGTTGTGAGTTGTTAGTCGTGAGAGAGCAGTAAATTGTCAGAGATATTTTGTTTGCCCACTAGAATATTCTCAGAAATCATGTCAGATATTGTTCCCTCATGGCATGTGGGGAGAGTGAGTTGACAACTTGGAGCCAAGAGTGGGGACTCCAGCCTCTTGATGAACTTAAGTTCGGCCTGACTCAGGACCTCGTCCTCGATCCTTTGAAGACCTTCAATTAGCCTTCATGGTGACAGGCTTCCATCTCTTGATGAACTCAAGTTCGGCCCGACTCAGGATCTCGTCCTCAATCTTTTGAAGACCTTCAATCAGCCTTCATTATGACTGGCTTCCATCTATTGATGAACTCAAGTTTGGCCCAACTCAGGACCTCGTCCTCAACTTTTTGAAGACCTTCAATCAGTCTTCGTTCTGACATCCATCTCTTGATGAACTCAAGTTCGGCCTGACTCAGGACCTCGGCTACAGCTTTCTGAAGACCTTTAACCAACCCATATTGTGCTTTGGCTTCCATCTTTTGATGACTTCAAACTTGGCCTGACTTAGGACCTCGGCCACAGTCTTTCGAAGACCTTCAATTAGCCTATATTGTCATGTCTTCGGCTGGCATAAAAATCCTCCAATAATAGCCCCCTACTTCCAAGTCAGGATCTTGGTTCGAATGAAGGGAGTATAGTAAGTCGGACTTGCCGAAGATATGATCTTTTTTGCCGTTTAGAATCTTTTGGCTTTTTATTGAAATTATTCGAAGGTCTTTAATTTTATCATCAGCTTTTTGAGCTTAGATTTCTGCTAACCTTTATCTTCTGTCGGATTTCTGCATATGTTTATATTTTGAGCTCGGATTGCTGCAAACCTATGCTTTCTAAGCTCGGATTTCTGCAAATATTGATATTTGGAGTTCGGATTTCTGCAGATCTTTGCTTCGTGTTTAAAAATCAGAGGTTTTCATCCTCGCTAGGACAAGGTTATTCTCCTATCTTAAATAATCGGAGGACTTCTCTCTGTGTCTGGATGAGGTCCTTCTCTTGTCCTTGACACAGTCGTAGGGGAATACCTAGGCCATTGAAAGGGTCTCTCCCCACCTCTCGTCTTAAGTTAATGAGGTCTTCGTTTTGCTCATGTTAGGATGAGGTTCTCCTCTTGTTCCTAATAGGACTGTAGGGGCACATAAAGGCCATTGAAAGGGCCTCTTCTTTCCTTCCATCTTAAAGTTAACGAGGTCTTCATTTTGCTCATGTTAGGACGAGGTTCTCCTATTTCTAACAGGACTGTAGCGGCACATAAGGGCCGTTGAAAGGGTCTCTCCCCTCCTCCCATCTTAAGTTAATGAGGTCTTTGTTTTGCTCATGTTAGGATGAGGTTCTTCTCCTGTTTCTAACATGACTGTAGGGGTACATAAGGACCGTTGAAAGGGTCTTTTTCCTCCTCCCATCTTAAATTAACGAGGTCTTCGTTTTGCTCATGTTAGGACGAGGTTCTCCTCCTGTTCCTAATAGGGCTGTAGGGGCACATAAGGGCTGTTGAAAGGGCCTCTCCCTTTTTTTTGTCTTAAGTTAACGAGGTCTTCTTTGATTGATATTCTTGTTAAGTTTGCATCCTTGGCCTTGATTTTTTCTTGGCTTGAATTTGGGCTTGGTAGTTCGGCCTTGGTCATGATTTTGATTTTGGCTCGGCTGTGATTTTAACTTCAGCTTGGTTGTGATTTAAACTTCAATTTGGTTATGATTTTAACTTCAGCTTATCTTTGATTCTGACCTTGGCTTGGCCTTGAATCTGATCTCAACTTGGCTTAGGCTTTAACCTCGGATTGGTCCCCCCCCCCTTTTTTTTGATGTGCTCGGCTTACTGAGTTGAAATTTTTGTTGGCTTCAATATTTGAGTTTGAACCTTTGTAGACCTTGGACTTATATGATCTTTACCTTGGATTTGTCTTACTTTTTCTTTGGATAGATCTTGAACTTGACCTTGGATTGATCTTGAGCTTGACCTCGAACTGGTTTAAGATCTGACTTTAGCTTGGCTTAGGTTTTGACCTCGGATTGGTTATTTGATGAGCTCAGCTTAATGAGTGGGTTTTTGTTGGCCTAGGATTTGTATGATTTTTACCTCGGATTTGTTTTGCTTGCACCTCGGATGAATCTTGAACTTGACGTCGGATGGATCTAGATTCAAACTTCAGCTTCAACATTTATTTTCACTTCAACTTCAGCCTTAGTTTCTTGAACTAAGTCTTAATTGGCTTTGAGTTCAGGCATGGTTTTGATATCCTATAGCCCATGAGAAAGAAAAGATAATGGACAAAGGCTTAAAAGTCTTTTACCATGAGTTCTCTATTTGAGAGATTTTAGGCTCTGTTTGACCCCCTTTTGTTACTTAATTTTGAGCTTTTGTCTTGGATTACTCCAGTTTAGATCAGACTCTGTTTTCTTCTCTTTCTTCTCCTTTTTTTTGTATTAATCTCAGTTTTTGTAGATGAAATTCATAGAACCGCATGCCGAGGTTGTAGCATTTTATGGGTGGCTTCAGAGTTGCTCCAAGTGAGCTCCGGCACAGTACGATGTAAGATGCATATGGGAGGACTTTTTTAAAAGGTCGAATGAATACTCGCACAGGGGACTTCGGATGCAGAGCGCATGGATCTCAATGTGTGGGGGAACCTCGGCCATGCTGGGAGCGCATAGGCCTTGTGAGGACTTCGGCACTACATGCACGAGGACTTCGAAGGCTGCTTGGTGGTGGGTTCAGCCGCACTAGAGGTGCATAGATCTTGGCGCCGTTGCGGAAGGTTTGTCCGCACCTGGACGCGTAGGAGAGAGGGTTAGCGATATTGAGAGGACTTCAGCTATGCCCGGACTCATGGGGAGAAAGTCAGTGAGGGGGGAACATAGGGACGTGCAGGTGTAGGGGAAGGAGGATCGGCTCCCTCTTCTCCCTTTTTTTTTTGAGATTAGCACCACTTGAGATTGTTATGGAGGACCTCGGCGCCGCCGCGGGCCGCCGCGTCGGGTTTGGTCACGCCTGGGCACGGGGGAGGAGAAAGTCGGTATCGCTGCGACTGGTCCCGGCCACACCTGGGAGCGCGGAGGAAGAAGATTGGCGGCGTTGCGATCGGTAGTTATCATTCGGGGTCACAAAGAAGGAGGTCGGCGTGCGGTGAGGAGATCTATTACCGCATTGTCCGCTTGCGGGAGGGAGATTCGGCCGCCACAATCGCTCGGGAGAGAGGATCTACTGCGACTAAAGGCTCGTGGGGAGAAGGTCGGAGTTACTACGGGTTCGGAGGAGATCGTCGCAATCCATGCCCGGGAGTTCAAGGGAGGAGGATCAGAGGGGTCTGAATGCGGGCTTAGTGGAAGTCAGCCGAAGGTCGCTCAGGTACAGCGAGAAGTTCGGAGGAGCTCGAGTTCCGCCTGAGAGCTCAAGGGAGGATCTTGGCCATGCGGAAGAGAGAAGGTCTGCCCGCGTCGTCGCGTGGGGGAGAAAGAAAGTCGACTGGAGTTGCTTGGGCATGTGGGCTTGGAGGACGTCGGCCGGAGGTGTGATGGGCGCGGACGAGAGAGATCGGAGGGGGGTCACTTGAGTTCCACCTGGGAGGGAGAAGATCGGAGGGGCGCCGCGAATTTGGAGGAGATCGGAGGGTCCCCGCGGGTTCGGAGGAGGTCGGAGGAGTCATCGTGCGAGGGAGAAAGGAGCTCGACCGGAGATGCAGGGGCTGGGGACCCCTGCTGTCGCAGGCCGCGCACGGGAGTGCGGTGGAGGAGGCTTGCCGATACCGTAGGGGCTGGAGAGAGGCTTACGGACACTGACCTCGCCCCTGTTTCCTCGTTCTTTATTTTTTTTTTCGAATTAGGGGAATCTAACCCCCTTTTCACGGGATGCTGTTGACGAAGAGTCTTTGCGGGGCATCAAATTTATTCTTATTTATGAAGCTTTCAAACTGGATTTTGCCCAGCATATTCGAGTGCAAATGATGATCCTTCTAATGTTTGATTCTATCCAAAATTCAAAAAAATGGACGAAAAAAAATAAGAATATAATACGACTAAAAAATTTTCATGATTATATTTCTTATCTAGATTCTGTGACCCCTTTGTTGGTTTGGGTCATCCTTGTTGTAACCTTCTTCGCTTAGACTTTTTTCTTCAATTGGAATTCCTTCCTCATTTGGAGTCCCCCAGTTTGAGCCTGGATGGGGCCTGTTGAAGATGGATGTCGAATCTCGTCAGCATTGGAACAACATGACGGAGCTCCTCTTGCTGGATGCTCATTTCTTCCCATAAATGGGCTCAAAGGCCCTTCTTCCAATGCCATCTGTTGACGCGAAAATCCATCCCGAGGTCGGGTTGGCTGGAGTTGCGTGATGGCGGCAAGTCAGTGGCAACAGGATGGAGGCGGCCGTACCTATAAGAGAAGTCGCTGATTGGAGTTGGCTTCGGCGAGGACCCTCCGATGTTCAAGTCAGTTCTCCGTTCAACAACGGGAAGAAGATGAGCGTTTGGAGAGAAGAAATTGCGTACCTTGGGGTCCCTCTTTTCCTCTTTTTATAGAAGGGTCTGGAGTTTATTAGGAATGGTCGTGGGTTGTTAGTCGTGTGAAAGCAGTAAATTGTCAGAGATATTTTATTTGTCTACTAGAATATTCTCAGAAATCATGTCAGGTATTGTCTCCTTATGGCATGTGGGGAGAGTGAGTTGACAACTTGAAGCTAAGAGTGGAGACTCCAGCCTCTTGATGAACTCAAGTTCGGCTTGACTCAGGATTTCATCCTCGACCCTTTGAAGATCTTCAATCAGCCTTCGTTGTGACTGGCTTTCATCTCTTGATGAACTCAAGTTCGGTCTGACTCAGGACCTCATTCTCAATCTTTAGAAGACCTTTAATCAGCCTTCGTTGTGACTGGCTTCCATCTCTTGATGAATTCAAGTTCGGCCTGACTTAGGACCTCGGCTACAGCCTTCTGAAGACCTTCAACTAGCCCTTATTGTGCTCTGGCTTCCATCTTTTGATGACTTCAAGCTCGGCCTGACTTAGGACCTCGGTCACAGCCTTCTGAAGATCTTCAATTAGCCTATATTGTGCTCTGGCTTCCATCTTTTGATGATTTCAAGCTTGGCCTGACTTAGAACTTTAGCCACAGCCTTCTGAAGATCTTTAATTAGCCTATATTGTCATGTCTTCGGCTGGCATAAAAATCCTCTAACAATCAATATCTCATTTTGAAGGCTGAAACCATCCCGATCCACTATCGGTATGGTTTAGCTTGCTCCGAACCAGATAGTTCAAGGTGGTTCAGCCTTCCTTGCAATTAATCTATTACAAAATTATCATAATTAACTATTTTTTTGTATAAACATACTATAATATCAATAAGAGAATAAATATTATTATGGTTAGGTAAAATTAGTATAAAATTATATATTTTTAATCACATATAGTTCATGGAATTATATTGTATGGCAATATCAGAATCGTTTATGCGATATAATATATAATTATAATAATTAATTGATATTTAACATGTTAGTATTCTAAAATATTAATATTTACAATTGTAATATTGTATCTTTTTAAAAAATATTTTAATAATGTATTTTGTATTTTTTTATGGTACATGCTTTATATTATAAGAATATGTTACTTTGACAAGCATTCAAGACTAAGGAAAATAATAGCGGGTGCAGTTTTACCCTTTTTATGTGAATCTGATACCACTAAGAATAGGCACTTCCAGACAAGCTGCAGTAACCTTTGTTTGATGATTGATCAAAGAGTGAAAGGTGATTCTTGACCTGCCTAGGAAGAATTTGGAATCATCTTTTACTATCTTAAGTTGCATAACTAAGTGTGTTATCTTTGTGAAGGCCACAATGGTGAACAACTTGAAAATTCATCTGTACTCAGTCAACTCAATGTTTATCAAGATTCACTTGATGGGAACAGATTGTGATCTTGGCCTAATCTCCTTTGTCAAACTGAGAGAAGTATTTTGTTCTGCTGACCTTGTCCAGATAGGTATTCTTAGCAAAATTATTGGCTATTTATTAAGTGACTCCAGGCAAGCTAGGCATGTAATGCCCTGGATCCTGAGTTCAATGGGGTTGAGACTCAATAGTTTTCTTGGAAAAGTCACCTTAAGCAAACCACATTTTAGTGCGTTACACCTAATTTTTATTCTGTCATGGTAAGTGAGTTTTATGACAAGGATTGCCATGATCAGTTATCTTGCTCTGGTTTAGGCAATCACGGTTTTGTTTCAAACTTGCAATAATGTGCTCCATGCTTGATAAATTGTCTGGGGATGTTAGATATAAGTCTCCGAGGGAATGTTATTATGATTACCTTACAAGCAGGCTCCAGACAACTCTCTCTCCTTCCCCGCCTCCCCCCCCTCTCGTCTCAACATATGTTGTATGCTCTCTCTCTCTCTCTCTCTGGTGTTTTTTTCTATAATCAAGATGCCTGGTGCAGGTGGTTCAACATCAAGGAATTATCAGAGTTCTTCTAAAGGAGATGAATCAAGTTTAGATTTTGAGGGTGAGACATACCCATTGAGTACAAATGTTCCACGGAAGAGGAAGTCTAAGATTGGCACTTTAAAGTGTTTTGGAGTGGAGATGTCCCCAGACAACTTTGCAGTTGCTATTGTATATTTTGTACAAGGAGTTTTGGGGCTGTCAAGGCTTGCTGTAAGTTTTTACTTGAAAGATGATCTCCATCTTGATCCAGCTGAGGTACACCATTTTTGTTTTCTTGATGTCATATCTATTTGTAACAAGCCAGAATTCAGTTAGGTGTTTCTTTTCTGGTTGCTATGGTGTTTTGATCTTTTTTCTCTTATTTTTAACTTTTGGAGCAGTTCATGTTTGAGTTACATTTTTCTTGCCATGATTCTTTTTTTTGAAAACTGGTGTAAATCTTGCTTAAAAATAATTTCTTAAAACGTAACTTTTTTTTATCAAGCAACATAGGAAAATCTATAAATTCTGAGGTATTATTCTTCAAACGGAGGTTGATGTATTATTTCTCTTTTGATTTAGACAGCAGTTATATCCGGTGTCTCTTCCTTGCCATGGTTGATCAAGCCTCTTTATGGTTTTATCAGGTTCATATAATCTTTTATATCCATCTTGTCCTAAAATATCTGAATCATTTGTCTGCATGTGCTTGTCTAAATGTTTCTCCTGATGGCAGCGACTCCATCCCACTTTTTGGCTATCGAAGAAGGTCATATCTTATTTTGTCAGGGCTTCTTGGAGCATTTTCGTGGTGCTTCATGGCCTTTTTTGTTGACGGCAAATATGGTGCAGCACTCTGTATTCTTCTTGGATCTCTTTCAGTTGCCTTTTCAGATGTTGTAAGTATGATTATTTATTTTAAATTGTTGTATGTTACTTATTATATTTATTTCAAATTCTTTTGAATGAATACCTCCTTGTTTTGAACCATCGGTTTTTTTCATTATTTCATGTGATTGTCTATGTAACAGCTTCATGTGATCATTTGTTTTAATAATTAGCTCATGAGCCAACATGCTTTTGCTTATTGAAGTCTATGGTTTTATAACAGTTCACTTAGTGCTAACTTTTTCAGTTACTAATGATTTTTTGCTACTAGTGGTAACTTCTGAGTTGTGACATTATGACTATTGCATGATCAGTGCCACAAATTTTTTATTGCCATTCTCGAATTTTAACATGATCTGCAATTAATTCTGCTGAAATGATATTTCTACCTGCACTAGAAGTTTTTTATAGTTAGTCATCAGAACTCTGCATGTCTGATGTATTTGTTTCATCTCTTTGGTATTATACATAATTAATATCTTCGGAAAACTGGACATATTTTGCAGGTTGTGGATTCTATGGTTGTTGAAAGGGCACGTGGTGAATCACAGAGCACATCAGGATCTCTTCAATCTTTATGTTGGGGATCTTCAGCCTTTGGGGGGATTGTGAGTGCTTACTTCAGTGGTTCTTTAGTTGATGCCTATGGTGTAAGGTTTGTAACAAGACTCAGGTTATTATGCTATAACTTCTGAACCGAGGTATGTTCTAACTTGTCATTATCTTTTCTTTGAATGGCAGATTTGTTTTTGGTGTTACAGCATTTCTTCCTCTGATGACATCAGCAGTTGCTGTTCTTGTAAACGAACAGAGCGTGCCTTCTTCCAGGGGACATAATCCTTTAGTTTCTGGTTCAAACTTCATTGAAAATTCTAAGCAAAATATTATGCAGTTGTGGGCTGCTGTCAGGCAGCGAGATATCCTTCTGCCCACCTTATTCATATTCCTGTGGCAAGCAACACCACAGTCGGACTCTGCCATGTTCTTCTTTACGTATGCTTCCTAGCCAGCCCTTACTTTTTTAATTGCAGAGAACTCAATAACTATATGCTCCCAACGTTATGATGCAGAATAAAACATATTATTTAATGAGATTTGTTTGAGTAATGCCACCTGAAATTTTGCCTCACTCATATTCATAAAACCTCTGGTTGAAATTGCACTCATATTAAAAAATTGTCAGTTCAGTGTTTTGTGAGTTGACATTATCTTTCTAATTTTTTAATTAAAAAATAAAATTTCAAAACTTGTGCATGTTCTGCCAAGATTTCTCGACATTCTTTTGCTGTGTTTACATATTTTTGATATACTAGTAATTGGGTATGTGCAATGCATGTTCAAGGGAGGAGAGAAGAGAGAGCAAGTGATGGAGTCCAATCCGCTCAGGAATTTTATGAAAGAGGTCCAATCCAATAGGGAGAGGAGAGAGCTTATGCAGTAGTTAACAGTGAGAAAGTTAGTGGGGTAATTAATGCATTTTTAAGATAATTAGGAGGATATTCTCAGCATAAAAATGACAGATGGAATCAAAAATGAATATGCCTTGATTCCAATAGCCATTTTTATATAGATTATAGATTACAGCTGAAAAGATGTTTTTGTTTGTTAAATTTCCAAGGAACCTCTACAGAATTGATAATGCCTAATTCATAGAATGATCAGGTCCTACAGAATACCAAGAATTCAAGGTTTTTTATGCAGTAATTTATGTGAGACTTCAGTCACAGTACTTAAACAGTTGATACTATAAGCATGGCATCAAACAAATTCTCCCCCATCCCAAAAGATCTTCTCAATTTTAATATTGGTAGATTTACAGCTGTTTCCTATTCCTGTCACAGCATGTTGAAAAGGTGCAACATCTGATAATCTCTGAGCGCATGCACTGTGTTTATGAAGTGTGCTACTTTGCGAGGTGTAAAACCAGATATTTAAACTTAGAAGATGTGATGAGCAAGATAATACACTAGGGCTGCAATTGGACGCTGAATGGTAGGTTAATATATTTAAACCATTGGCATCCACTCCCTAATCAGATAACCATGAGTAAGAATTATTCGGTTTGGTTGACATTGTAAGGGTTAGTAGGATAAAGTTGTGGAAAAAAGTGAAAAGGGTGGGGGGCGGTGAGAGAGAGAGAGAGAGAGAGAGAGAGAGAGAGAGAGAGAGAATGCCAGTGGTTAACTTTATTTGACCCTTCCCCATGATATAAAGTTAACTGTGTTAGGCTGCTTTTGGGGCATTGACTGATTAACTTGAACATGCCATTTTGGGCTCTTGTTTGGCTGGTTAAACGCCTAAGAGTGTTTGTACATACAATCCCAATCTACATGATTCCTATGTAGATTATGTAAATATTGAAGGAATACATGAGTATGTCAGCATGATAGACTGTATGCCTTTCTAGGAGAAGTTGTAGTACTCATTAATGATTGTGTTTCCTAAAGCAATGTGTATCCTTAAGTCACAGAACAAGCAAGAAGGCTGGCAGTTTAAAAGAGAGCATCAAAAAACAAATCAGAAAATGATGCAGGGATTGAAGAATTTCCCCAGGAGTAGGTTTGTGGTATCCTCACAAAAAAGTTAAGGATATAATGGAACCTGATTCAAGTCATAGGTGAAAGCCATAAACATAAGTGTCTCTTAAGCCTTAGTGATGACACTTCTTTGGGTGTAGGTGTGTATGTATCATAGGCTCAGTAGATGAAGAGTAAGATGAACAGTGTGATTTTTGTAAGAATTACGCTTGGACCTATTGTCTCAAAAAACTCAGACACAAACGTATAGAAAAAAGATGTTCTGCAATTGTAGCATACTTGTGGAAATTTCAGTACCTTATGCTCATGGTTTTCCAAGTCTAATTTGCACTGGTGATAATCTGGTTCTGATTGAGATGCTTGGTACTTGGAAAGCAAAATATAGTAGAAACCAACGTTTTTAAAGATTGCAGTCAGCAGACAGCTGGCAAGGTAGCTGCCTAGCACCTAGTCCCGAAGGTCAGGGCAACCCAAAACTTAAAGTTCAACATACTAATAAGAAAAGAGGCAACCGAAATAAATATTTATAATCCAACAAATGAAGTATAATACATCAAATAAGTCATGGTAGAATACTGGGAAGCATAAACTTGGCAACATCCTGTAGTAATTCATAAATTGTTCTAATCATCCATACTCAAACATGATGCAAATTGTCAAAGTGGGTACCTAGGTGCCCCTGCCTAGGTGAGCTGTCAATGTGGCTATTTTTCAAAACCAATTTAAAAGGTGAGTAGAATATTGGAAATACTCTTAATAAGCTTCAAATAATGCTGATAGAGACAATCTTGGTTATGATTGACGATAGCTGCTTAGCTCACTAATTTGCTTGTAGAAAGTCAAGTGTTCGACCCTGCCAAACCTATCAGGCTTGGCAAATTGCTAGCTTCTCGTCCAATTCAAGCAATCCATGCAAAAAGAAAAAATAATTAGATATATCGATTCTCAAATAAAATACCAATCACATTAAAATCAAAAATTTTTGAGGCAAATTTAGAATTAAGAAGAATGCTTCCTACTATTAACTTGAATCTGATTTTATTTGCCAAACCAACGAGTAGTCTAGGTCTTGATCTTGCTTGTGTGAGGGTTTATAATTTTTTTTAAGAAAGAAAAAACCCAAAATAAAAAGGAAAGAAAGCATGGTAGGGAATAAGATGGAGTTCTTAGAGATGGAGAGGAAAATGATGAATAGGAGAGATCAAATCATGGCGAACCAATGAGTGGAGGTCATTGAGGGAAGATGGTTGTAAAATAGGGCATGGGCTTTCAAGTTTCCAGTTGCTCCAACATGGTTCCATGTGAAGCGTTCTGCCTATGTCGCCATTAAACATGATCAATTTTATCAAACAGTAAGCTGGTTGGATGTGCTTAGCATGGGAATTCTAGTGGTCCATTGAATTGAAGGTTGCATCAGTTGGATCTTGAAGATAGAAAATTTGTTGGTGCAATTACAAGTGGATGATTGACAAACATTTGGAGATAAGCCATATTTGAATTAATGCAATGTAACAGATGCAACATGATGCAAAAACCAATGACTAAGGACAGCATTTTGAAGTGTGGTACATAAGGCTGCACATGAGGCCACATATGTGGATGCAGTCCCTTGATTGCATGCCGCATATATAGTTTGAAAAGGCAGTCCACATAGCACTATGTGGCCATTTATGTGGCTAAATTAACATTTTATTCCTTTCTTCAGTTGATTTCATAAACAGAAAGTCCATAGGCAATCTTGTATGCATAAACTTTGGCGTGCTTGGGAGTTCCAATTTTGTATGCTAGGCTTGTGTGTGAATCCAATAGCTCCATTTGGTTGATCGATCGCCTGCTGTTGCTTACATTGGTTGAAAATAGCAAGTGAACAATATCTTTTGAAGCCTTAAATTGCAGGAAGCAATCATCTATTGCCATGAAAGTGCTTTTAATGCTTCTTGCATCCAATAGCTCCATTTGGTTGTTGGATTGCCTGCTCTTGTTCACCATTGGTTGAAAATAGCAAGCGAACAATTTCTTGTGAAGCCCTTAAATTGTGGGAAGCAATCATCTATTGCCATGAAAGTGCTTCTAATGCTTCTTACATCCATTTCATCTGTCTTTAGGCATTAGAATTTAGAAGTGGGTCTTCAGTTCCTGATTTCATTTTAGTAGCATGTCTTTGGCCTTAGATAAGATATGCAATGACAGAGTCCAGATTCTCTTCTTTTCATAAACTAATCACATGGACTTCAATTTGGTTGACATTTCTCAAAGATGCATTTGATTATTGTTTAAAACAGCCATCAAACATGCTTATGAAATGCATGCTGCAGTGAAAAATAAACTGTCAAACAAGTTAAATACAATTTGTTGTATCTTCATATTTTTGTTTGTGTTATGCAATTAAAATTAGTAATCATATTGTTTATATAATAAGTTTTTTAAAAATTAATTATCATTCTAATGAAATTATAATGATAAATAAAATATGGAAAAAATTCAGAAATATATTATTATGCACTTATTTGGTTCCTTTAGAAGGTTTTGTTCCAATCAAATCTTTGCATGTAAATGATTATGGATGGGAGGTTGATAAAGTTCATGCTGAGCTAAAAAGTATATGATGATGGATTAGGAAAAGTGGTAGATTTATTTCTCAGTATGTTGATGATGTTATATTTAGTAGACAATCCTGAGTTTATCATATGCAAGTAGAATAAAGAGATTTAATAATGTAAATAAATATCTTAAAATACTTAAAACACTCATTTAAAATAATTAAAACACTCATTTTACAATGGTAGAATAGAGAAGTTAATAATTGTATTGAAAAATTCAAAATTGCCTAAAACTAGGATAAAATTAGAGAAACTAAAATCGAAAAGAAAGATCAGATGGTTCGTTTTTTTCCTTATGCCATACTAGATATCTTGATTCTCTTCTAATATTTACATAAATAGCTTAAAGTACTTAAAAAACACATTTTACAATATTAGAATAGAAAAGTTGAATAATTGTATTGAAAAATTCAAAATTGCCTTAAACTAGGATGAAATTAGAGACAAGCTAAAATTGGAAACAAATATTAGATGATTCATTTTTTTTCTTATGCCATACACACTTGATATCTTGATTTTCTTATATTTTGCATCTGTAAATTCAATGCAATGGTCCATTGTAGCCACCAACCTCATAATATTCCATGGGACAAGTAGGTGATATGGTATAGAGACTTGGAGAGAGGCATGGACGCTTGTTGGCATGGATTAAAGAGACCTGAGAGAGGGGCAAATCATAATTAGTTAAGGTTCTTTTTTTTCTTCTTTAATAAGAACAGAAAAGGATAGTGTCAATGTGTGCATGTCCATTTGTGTGTATATATGCGTGTGTGAGAGAGAGCTGCAGATTAAGGGGTAAATTGGCTAACATTTTCATCTTTGGTTACAGATAGAGAGAATGAGGGCATAATAATTGGGAGTAGTAGTGATATGAGCCCATTCAATCTGACAGACTTTTAAGGAGTCCAAATTAAGCACCATAAATAAATTATTTATGGCAATGTAGAGAGATGGAGTGGGATCAAGAGATATTGTTGGGTGGATGTGTGCAAAATGTTTTCTAAATGCTCAATCTCATGCTAATGTAGTAGCCAATGATTGGATGGGTGCAGAATAACTTCTAATCAGAGCTGCCATGTTAGCACACCTAAACCACCATGCATGGGCAAGGGGTGCGTGTGTGTCTATACATAAATACATATGGAAAGTTTAGATTCGGTCACCTTTGTCACCGTTCAATCGGCGCACATCTTGAGGCATCCAAACAGCATCCAAGCAGCCTATAACTGCTAGTATGTTGCATTAAAAGGAAATAAAGCATGTAGCTAATGGGATGAGATGGGATGCGCTATCCATGCCCTTGCTCATCCCTTGAGACCATGCTCTCTCTCTCTCTCTCTCTCTCTCTCTCTCATCCTGCAGAAATAAATACTAAGGTGTTTAGGATAAACACTAACCCCAAATTTATAAACACTTAATCTGTGAGAATAAACACAAACATTGTAGAAATAAATAAAAAAAAGATCTGGCCACCCTTTGTCAGGTGAGGCTGCATCACAGTAAACAGCAATAGAGGAGAATAAATAGAAAGTTTAAGGGAATAAATACAAAGCATTTGAAAATAAGCACTACTTTGTTAGGAGTAAACACTGCAAAAATAAATATTAAGGTGTCTATGACAAACACTAACCTTTAGGGACTTGTTTGGTTCGTAGGAAGAATTTTTCTTCTCTGAAATGTTATTCTGGAGAAGTTGATTGGAAAATGGTTTTGACATGTTTGGTTGAGCATAGGAAAATAGTTTATTCCAAAGTAACTTATGTTTGGTTGAGCATCCACTTTCCTAAGAAAACTTTGTAACATACCTATCATATCCTTAATAGATACAAAACTGTACCTTTTGCTCCCAAACTTTATATAAATATTAATATAATATTTATATTAATATAAATATAATATTTATATAATATAATATAATGTTAGATCATAATAATTTATTATATTCATATAATAATAATATATATTAGGATTATATTACTATAAATTAATATATATGAATATGATATTAATATTTTAATGTAATATTTATTAATATAATATAAATATAATATCAGTATAAATATTATAATATTTATATTAATATAAATATTAATTTAATATTATATTAATGTTTATATTAATATAATATAAAAGTATAGTGTTAAAAGAGTATTTCTAGAAAAAAAAATAAGGACCTTTAATTTTCGTCCTGTGGGAATACCGAAAACCCACCTCCCCTGTGGGTTTTTGTCCCATGAAATATGGAAATTATATTTCCATGGGAAGATCTTTTTTCAATCTCTCTTCTTTGAAAAACTTCAACCAAACAAGGGGTTTTTTTTTCTACTTCTCAAGAATTACACTTCTCCCCTCCAATCCAATTCCTGCAAACCACACAAGTCCTAGATGATAAACACCTAGTTTGCGAAAATAAATACAACCTTGCAGAAATCAATAGAAAAAGATCTGGGCTATGGCCGGGGGGAGAGGGAGATGCATCCTGAGGGATGGGCATGGGCGTGGGCGGTGCGTCATATCCCATCCGATTAAGGCATGAGTGCATGAGTGCTGTACCCAACAGAGAAGGAAAAAGGCATATGTGGTGTCCCATCGCATTAATGCTTTGCCTCTTTTTTCAATTGGATGTGAAGGTTGGGGGTTGTTGTTAATTGCTGCTTTTTAGGCTTCAAGATGCATGTCGATTGAACAGTGGCAAAAGTGACTGAATTTAGGGTTGGCTACACAAGTGTAGCCCACTCTATCTCTCTCTTCCTCCCATTACATACACACATACATACATATGCATGCATGCATGCGCGCGCGCGTGCTTGCGTGTGTGTAATGTTGTTCAATTATCTTAGTTTTCTGTCTTTTTAAATGATCTCCTTATTGTTCTTCAAATTGCAATATTTTATTTAAGAATTTGGACTTGGTGCACACTTTGGTGAATCTAAGAGGCCCTTTCACTTCCTGTCAGAATTCTGTGCAGCCTGGCAAGTCCTTTTCTTTAATACTATATTTTAACAATTTCATGTGAGTTGATAGCTATGCGATATAATCTAAAGTTCTGTTTGCAAAAATTTCCACAACAAGCTACACATCCATCAGAGACCTGTCGTAACTTCCTTTTATTGGCAACTAATCTCCTTTCCAAGTCTCAACTTTCTATGATGAACATGGTTGTCTCCATACTGATGCTTGCATTAGGAGAATCTGCTAATAAACAATGAGTATGAAATGGAAATTTCACAGGCTTTTAGCTTGGTAAACACCATGTTTTGTGCATCAGTGTCATGGTTTGCTTCAAGCATGTTACATGGCCTAAGGGCATTATTAGATGTTCAATGATCTTTTAGGGTACTTTGTGTCAGTTGAGATTACATTTGGTAGCTCCAATCAATGGGCAGACTTTCATTTTTCATTTAAAATCCAGTTTAAATATCCAATTTTCTTTATTAATTTTGTTCACTAAGAAAAATGGTACTACTTTTAGCTATTTGTTTGTTACACTTGAGCTATGTTATCTTGCTTTGTCTCTGTCAATTTTCTTTTCCATGCTTGTATTACTTTGTTATCATCCTATTGCCTAGATATCATCTTTTCAATATGTATTCTTATATGAGCATTTTTGAAAATATTTCTATCTGTTTGAATTTCAGCACAAACAAACTTGGCTTCAGTCCAGAATTTCTAGGGCGTGTGAAACTTGTCACTAGCGTGGCATCTTTAGTGGGTGTTGCCCTATATAATTCATTTCTAAAGAATGTTCCCTTGAGAAAAATTTTTCTCCTGACTACCATTATAGGTTCAACCATTGGTATGACACAGGTGAGTGAATTGTAATTTTTTACATGTAAGACCAAGAAGTTCAGATGTTTATTATAAATTTTGTGGATCTAATGTTTCAGGTATTTCTTGTTACTGGACTAAATCAAGAGTTTGGCATAAGCAACGAATGGTTTTCTATTGGGGACTCACTGATTATAACAGTCCTCAGTCAGGTGGCTATATTTTAGTTAAACTATAAATCTTTGTTTGCTGCGGAGTATCGACTCCAGTGTATATGTATTTTTTCTGAGACACCAGTTGTTTTTATTTTGTCATCAGAGGAAAACAATATATCACTTATGCCAGATTTGAATATTGCTTTCACCTTTGAACTGGCACCAGAATAATTATGTTTCATAAGAAAGACAGCTTCCACAAAGATAATTTGTGCCAAAGCTTCAAACGTCTAGTGGAAGCTTGAACTTGGTGCACCTAGGCAAAAAAGTCATATGTGCTGCTTCTTACTCTTGTTCAAATTGTAACCTACAAATTAAAGGGTCATAAGTTTAGTATCATATTCTTAAGTTGCAGATGTAATCCAGCACACCTTGCAATATGTTGGCTTCACTGCTTCTTATTGGACAATATAAAACTATACATAAACATACATGAATCATATGGGTGAATTTTATATTTTGAAATGTTCTCTAGAATTTTATGATCAAATACTTCGAATATATTTTACTGGTTGGAAAAATATGTAGATTGGAAGTTTTAAGATGCTTTGTCAGAGGATCTAATCATCATTTATATGTCATTGCTTAGACTGAAGGGTTGTTATAGAGAATGCAGTAATCATTTATGGAATAAGTTAAATCTGTATAATTCAAGCACAAGTCAAGCAAGTTGACGTTCAATAGATCTTAATATATGACATGAGACAACTAGAGCTGTTCTTGAAAAGTGGAGTAACTTGGGAAAAGCTTACATAATTTTGTAAAAAGCAAATGCTTATATGATGAAATGACATGAATTTTCTAGGGAAAGCAAATGAACAAACCTTCCATCTGGCTACCTGATATTATAGCTCCATATGATGCATTAATTGATCGTAAAACTCTTGATCTGGTCTTTGTTTATGCTTTTGCTAGTTATCATTTTCATTAACTTTTCAACTACTAGCAGTGTTTCATGGTGCTGCATCATGATGATCAAGAAACATGAACCATTTTGCAGGCTTCATTCATGCCTGTTTTGGTGTTAGCTGCAAGATTATGTCCATCTGGCATGGAAGCCACCTTGTTTGCCACCCTGATGTCGATTTCAAATGGAGGCAGCGTTGCTGGTGGCCTTTTGGGTGCTGGGCTCACTCAACTTCTGGGGGTCACCAAAGACAGCTTTG
Source organism: Cocos nucifera (assembly GCA_006176705.1). Lineage (NCBI taxonomy): Eukaryota > Viridiplantae > Streptophyta > Magnoliopsida > Arecales > Arecaceae > Cocos > Cocos nucifera. The sequence continues at coordinate 2,352,142 of QRFJ01000009.1, forward strand.
GCAACTTAGCGCTCTTGATCATTATTTGCAATCTCAGCTCCTTGCTGCCTCTCCCTCTCCTTGGACTACTGCCGGAGGAAAATCCAGATGCCAGTAATGCAGATGTTGGGCAGACAAAAATGAATTGAAGCTGTTTTTGCTGCCTATGTTTTAAAGCATTCAAGTTTGGCATGACTGCCCGCCATTTCAATTATCATCAGTTCGAAGATCACATGTCATTTTAGTTTTCGGTTTCACGTCATTGAGCAGAAATTGGAGCACACATTTCTCCGAAGAAGACCAGTGGCGGTTCAATCGACTGCTGCATCAGTGATCGGGTTCATGCAACTGCTAACTGATGTATCATATGATGCTTGCTGGATGGTTTCAGAAAGGCTGCAGCAAAATAGGTAGATTCCAATTAAGCCACTCATGTATACAAAATAAATATTGACCTCAGATTGTAGCAGTTGGACTTTAATCCGACGGAAAGAAATGGCAAATTATCATTTTTGGAAGCAGCCTTCATATTTCTCAGGTACCATGTAGTAATTACATTTAATGTTACTGATTGGGAGCATTCGCATTTTGTATTCGTTGATTCGCCACAAGGTCATATATTTTGTGAAAAAAGGAGAAAATTGGTCATACCATATGGAATAACCCTGGGACTACAGAAAAAAGATAAAAGTCAAAACACAATTAGGATGGCAACAGCATGAATTAAACAGTTTGTAAGGAACATGCGATGCCCAAAAATTCCAACATCTTGATATGTCTTCAATTAACAAGACCTCTGTCTGAGCTTCAAATCTAGAAATTCTTGGATTCCTTCCTTTCCACCACACGGCGGCGGTCTCAAGTCTGAAGTCTCCGTATCAGCCTTTAGGCCATCCTCTCCGGTTAATCAAGGCTACAAAACCCCAACAACAGTTCCTGAATATCCAAATTTCTGTAGAACACTATATTCCTATTGGAAGTTTCATTCCAGTAAATATGCCTCCTCTGATTAATTTCCTCAAAAAAAATTAAAATCACGACGGTCTTGTGTGGAAAAACTGGCTCTAATGATGAATGAATAAGAAATATTGTTCAGCACCCAATCTAATCCGTGCAAGCACATACTTGACGCAGCTATATCAATGAGATGAGGATCAAATTTGGTCATAGAAGCAGCAGCGTTCTTAACACAACACGACCACCCAAAAACATGCAACTATCATAAGAAGGTGGAGACTGTAGCAGTAACTCATGGAGAGTTTTGCCGCATATTACAAATATAAGCATCTTGTTTATAAGGTAGACCGTAGTGACGATACACGTCTCGAAATTTGATGGGTGAGTGAGCTTGGAATCATAAAGAACGAGCCATCTTGAGGAGATATCTATGCTTACATTCTGTTCTCCCATTTGGTTGAGGTCTACCGACGTAAGTATATTAATGCAAGATGTCATGCTCTTAAAACAATGCTTGGGTATCCCTTTCATAAGAACTTAGCTCCACTGTCTATTTAAATGATCTTGACCTGACATTGGAACCGAGTCTGAATCAGCTTTAAAAAATGTTTAAGGGTACAAATATGAAAATAGTTGTGGAGATATGAGAGCCGACATGCTTCACTAGGTTGTCTAATACTAGTTACATCTATCCATCTAGTTTGCCTCTATCCACCTTTCCATTGTCCATCATGAGTTGCAATAGCATATCGAACTTCCTTTGCTTATTAATGATTTGCATCACCTTTTTTGAGGAGGAAAGTTGACCACTTCCTACGAAGCTTTCTTGAATTCAAATTCCACTAAATTCTAGAGGTTTTCTTCTATGCAATTATATATTGTGGCATGCAATAGATTCATTGAAGGTAGGACCAATAGGATTACTTCTAACGAGCTAGTTCGAATCTTCCTTTTTTTATCTCTAGAAATATCAGAGAGGACACTTGGTGAATGCCCATGTTAAATTAGGGATTACCACAATTAATCACATTCAGTTTGATGGACTTACCCAAGTTGATGCACAAGGCATCTAGTACATGGTCCAGCAGAAACATTTTGTTTGATGTATGTGCTGCTGTTGCTTATTTATTACCCAATTTTGGCATGAACGTCTATGGGAGCTTCATTATATTTTAAGATGTGAGCGCATCCTTTAGTGCTGCTGGATTCACCGAATTCATCATATCGGCATCGTACCAATGGTTGATTTTCAAAATCTTTGCACCATTCTCATCAGCCGCATTGATGGCTTATAAAAGAAAGAGAAATACTTTGTACACCGCCTAGGTGATTGACTTATGCACTGAGCCAGAAGATACTGTGCTCCAGCTCCATGCATGAGCCAATTACGTCATGCTGCACCATCCGCGGTGTGTAAAGAATTTTTCTATAAAAGCAAAGAACTTTCGAGTGGTTTTCCACGATTGTATCACCCATGGCCATTTTGGTATGGGGATGGGGATTTGATTCCAGTTGATGGGATAGATTGTAATATCTTGGCCCAAATTGGGACCAAGATCAATTGGATCTGGTCCACTTGACCGGCCCAACCAACCCACATGATTTTTAAAGCAGACACAATAATAATAATAATAATAATAATAATAATAATAATAATAATAATAATAATAATAATAAAAAATGAAAAAAAGAAGATTTTCGATGTGAATCGTCTGCTCCCTCTCAATCTCATCAGAAGAGGAAAGTTGATTTCGAGTAGGAATCGGCCTCCATCCACTCTATTTAATGAGCCTCACCCTTTCCCTTAGATCCTATGCCCAGGTCACTAGAAATTGTTGCAGTCACTACCATTTTTCTTCCTTTTCTTCTTCTTAGAAGATAATATCGATCAGGCTCACTATGACCACCAAGAAGCTAGGTATGATGCTGAGAATCTTTAGTCGACCTTTCTCCCTTCTTCTTCGACCCTTGGGAGCCTTGATTCTAACCGACAATTGCCAAATTATTCTTATAAGACCAAACCCCTGTTTTCCTTGATTTTTGCTCATCTTTTTTTGACTTTTCTCGATCATCTTTACCACTGCCTGTCGGTAGTAGACCTCTTGGCAGTACCATCGTTACCCTAGCCACTATTGGCCATAGCTATGACCGGCAGCAAATCCTCTATTTTGAAAAACATGAGGAATGCATTGCTAAGAAGAAAAGAGGAAGAAGAAAGAAAGCAGAAAAAAGAAAAAGAAAAGCGAAAAGAAGAAAAGAAATAAAAACAAAAAAAAAGGAGAAGATAATTTCTCTCTCCTTCTCACATCTTCCTCCCTCTTCCCACTTTCTCTCTAGTTTCTCTATCTACAACTTTCTCTCTCTAGAATTGTTTTTGTCTCTCGATGAAGTTTCTCTCTTCAAGATTGATCTAGTAAAAGGCTTTCATTCGATGATTTTGATTGAGCTTAGTGAAGTATCTTGATCCATTATCCCCGAGAATGTGTCTGCATCCATCCTAGCTAAGATTGGACCTACTAGATTTGATCATCTACATTTATTGAATCATCTATATACTAGTTCAAATTATGATTTGATGAAATTATCTTGATCAAACTGATTAGAACGTCGGTTATTACTGCTTGACCCTTGTCAGGTTCTACAAAATTTGATCATCTTTGATTTCTATGGAACCAATTATATCTTAATCTGATCTTGATTAAATAAAATTATTTAATGAAATTAACCTCTAGTTGTCAAGCACCGTACTGACCTCCATCGTATCTCTTAGTATAATTCTTGACCGGATGAAGTTAAATGATCGATCGACTTGGACTATTAGATGTGACTACCTGTGAATCATAGCTTTTTCAAATTTCCACATCCTCTTTAATTAGGGGACTTAATTTTGTATAAGGGTAAAGTCGTTTCGATAAAAAGATGATTAGTAGTAGGATATTGCAATATGATCTATTAACTGAAGATTTTAAAAAAAAAAATTTAAATTATGTGAACTTGTTGGAGTATATGTAAGATAAATAATGTAACTCTTTTTCTATATTTATCAATAAATTATATAGTATTTATATCACTGAATTTTGAAATATATTATTTGTAATTTATGAATATGAATTTTGTTTGATACATCATTGAATGTATTAATTCTGTTATGGAGTTTTGATCGATTGATTTAAATTCTAAATGATTTTGTATATTATTCAATTAAAATATAAAACTAATTTTATTAAAAAAGAGATTTGATTTGGGATTGATTTTAGCTCATAGCCTAACTATATATTGATACTTCACTAATAGAGATTGTGCACTGGTACATCGATATCGTGTCAGTAGAGGTTATACATTGATATATCGATATTTTGTTAGTGGAGGTTATACGTTGGCATACCGATATCTTACCAGTGAGGATTATTTGTTGGCACTTGACTATTTTGACCTCATTTTGGCCTAGCCACAAGGTATAAGTGTGGTCATAGTTTATGACAGTCGAGGTGATACTACAAGAATTTTGATTATTAGTGATGGCAAAACTTCATCGCTAATAGTTCATCTGCTATCGCTAATAACTTTGCCATTGCTAATATCATCGTAAAATCTAATATAAAAATTTTTATCGTTAATTATCATTATTAGCGATGGCAAAAACCACCATCACTAATAATGACAATTAGCGATGGCTTTTATGATAAAAAAATTCTATCTCTAATAATTTTTTAATATTTTAATTAATTTTTTTTAAAAAATTAGCGACAGCAAAGATATGGCTAATGCCATCGCTAATACTTAATAGTAACTGAATACTCCATTATTAATATCATTTTTAATAATTTAAAATTTTAAATAAAATAAAATAAAATATTTTAAAAAATATTAGCGATGATATTTTTATGGCTAATACCATTGCTAATAATTATTAGCAACCAAAAATACCATCGCTAATAATATTGATAATTTTTTATATTTTTAAAATAAAATAAAATAATTTATTTGAAGAATTATTAGTGATGACAGCTTCATATCTAAAGCCATTATTAATAGTTATTAGCGATGGCATTTGTAGTCGCTAATATCAATGCTAATAGTTAATTTATATTTTTTAAAAATTAATAATAATATTTTAAAAAAATTAATTAATAATAATAAATTATAATTCATAATATCTATTATAATTAAAATCTAAAAATAATCTAATAATAAAAATTAAAAATTAATTATATTTTATTAAAAATATAAATTATATAATTTTTTTATAAGCAGTATCAAAAAAATATAATATATCAAAAAAATATAATACATCCAAAAAAAATTAGGTCGGATCCTCATCATCGCCTGTCTCTCCCTTCTCCTGCTCCTCTCTAGTAGTTGGTGGATGAGAGTCGGATGTCCCAGCATCCTATAGCGAAAAAAATAAAACAATACTAGTAAGTTTCGATACGGAGATATATCTTTCGATATGAAGGTGTATCTTTTAATAAACTACTTCTATTCTCGAACAGTTTGATCCTACACATTCGATTTGATGATACGGAGTAATAGACACTTCTGGCCCATCGATTGGATGGTTAGATTGAATTTTTAGCCCCTAAATTTTCTTCCTAAATTCAAATCTAAATATATGGAGCTTCTAAATATAAAAATTTAAAATAAGTAAAAAATTTAATAATATAATTAATTATTTGATGTGATGGTTGGAACGACGAGCCCAGCTAGTCATGTAGTAGCAAGTTTTTGAGAAGCTCTACGACCGTATCGCGGATGGCATCCAAGAGGTCCTAAGTTCATTAGCTCAGAAGCCTCTGCACGACCTCCTTCATGTATTTATTGCTCCAGGTCTAGGACATCAAGGCCTGAGAGGATATTGAAGGATATCGAGATAGTGGAGGATCGAAGTTATGGCTAAATTCTATGACTCGGGCTCTTACTCATCCCCCTAGTGGCGTTAAGCCATCCCTCAAGATCAAGAGAGGGCTAAAAAGATGGGTCGTCACCGTACCTCTCAATAATGTACTCCACATAACGTATCTACACAATTTAGAAATACATTAATTCTAATATAAAAATCAAATCTTGTAACAACTTAATTATTAAATAAAGTTTGAAGTTCTTACCACGATCTGTCATGATGTAGAATCTAAATAGTCACCAGTCGTCCTAAATTGGTATGTGGCCCACCACAACTACAGTTGGTCTAGTGGACGATCTAGCTGTCATATTTATAATAAGTAAATAATAGAATTAAATTAATTAAAATATACATATAAAATTTTTTACAGTTCTTGTGAAGAGTTTTAGTATTGATTTCTTACCTGTCTATTAGCAATAATATGTGTGCCGATCGAGTCATCTATATGCCTGATCAAATCCTGCTGGATGGTCCAATTCTATCGGGCTCTCTACCACCTACCAAAGTACTCCTCACTGCTCCACTGATCGTAGAGGGCTTGCCATATGTCCATCCGCATTCAATGATTCGTAAAGGATCTCCAGTTTGATGGTGACTAGGAACTAGAGTGCTGAATGGCGGACTGCCTGAGGCTGTAGAGGCCATCTTGGAGCCTCCATATGGCCACCTTTTTGAAGGTCTGACAGCCAGCCTCCTCATCCTGGAGAATCTCGAATTGGTAATACTCCTACAAGATGAAAGCAAGTATGTATTAATATGTAATTAAATATTAACGTGTCGGAAAGAAATAAATTAAAGTAGTTTTAACTTACCAGAAATATCTTCCAGGCTGCATCATGAGCTCCTGATGGCTAACTTGAGAAATTGTTTACCGGGCCTGGCATCAATCGGCGTATGATCCCGATAATGACACGGGATGTTGAAGGCTCTTTGAATGTGTCGTAAAATTAATTTTGAAGAATAAATGTTAACTCTAAAATTATAAACTTCTAAACATATTAATTGAGCATGTAGTATTTACGAGTGGCTCTGAATATTGATGATCTGCCTATCCTTCGACCTAATCGAAGATGCCACGAGTCGGATGGGTTCTCGACCATGATACTGTGTTTGAGAGCCGATGGCCATTACTGCATGGGACTATGGGGTTACTGATAACCTCCTATCCTCCGAATCTAAGCGCAAAAAATATAATACAAAGAATATTATATTAGTTAATAAATAATAAAATAATATAAATAAGAATATATAAAATATTAAAGCTTACTGCCCGATGTAAGAGATGCAGAACCATGCGAACCGGCCATACGATCACTCTCTCCTTGAGAGCTTTGTCCTCGACTGGCGTGGCTCTAGCCTTTAGGAGTTATGATATATGCTCTCTTAAAATAAAAATAAATAGATTCACCAAATTAATTAAATAATTATGAATGGCAATGCAAGGTTTAAAATGATGCAAGATAAGTAATTAAAATGATTAAAAAATTATATACTTAGTACTACTCATCGGTCTTAATTTTCAGATGTTTGGTATCTCTCAGAATCTTCTTCCTCTTCTTTCATCTCTTTCTTTTCTTTTATCTCTTCTTCCTCTTCTTGGAGAGGATTGTCTTTTAAAACAATCTTAGTTGGATCTACCTTTTCATGTTGGCTATCTTCACGTAGGAGTATTCCTAAAGTATCCAATTCCATATCATCGAAGGATTGATGAATTCTTACTATCTCATCCTCTTAAAAGTATTCTGATAATTAGTGCTCTTCTTCTTCTTCGAGTGCATAATGAATGGCTCGAGACTTAATTTTGCATATAGCCCATCAATCTACTTGAGCAGCTTGTGCAGTTAGTACAAATGGATCGTTGATATAAGCTTTTGATCCATGTTTGATCTTAATAAGCTCATGTCATGGATCAACCTTCATACCATTATTGATATCGAACCATTGGCATTTAAATAGAATGACACAATTACCTTCAACGTAGCTTATCTTAATCATTTCTTCAAGGATTCCATAGTAGTCACTCTTCGGCTTATTTTTCCACCAGCTACTTTTTATACACACACTACTGTTCATTATGCTTTTATAATTTTCATATTGCTAGGTATGAAATTTGAAACCATTTACGTTACAACTACTATAATATATCATGTATTTTTTAGGTCCATAACCTAATGGTCTTAGTTTTCTTGGTATGAATTTGCTGCCTTAAATGACCAATTAATAGAATAAACATACAAAGTTCTTTGAGCGCCATGTTGATATTTCTTCATTAGTTATGCTTGGATTTTCTCTTTTCAGCATCTCATCATATTGACTAAACATGCATAAGATAAGTATACTAAAATAAGTGATTAAAGAGATGAGATTGTGATGGATACTTATAGGATATATGGGTCGACCTTCGCGTAGTTTAGCAAAACATGTCTCTGCCTATTGAAGTTCAGAATTGGAGAAAATCTGACGAATCTTGAGCCCAAATTCTCGAGCAAGATAGGCAAATATTGAGATCTCCTGCTCTGATCCCTCACCACCACCATCATCATTTTGACCCACTTGAGTCAGCTTAGTCTACATACTGGGATTAAAGTAGCATCGACTAAAATTTGAAATCTCTTTTATTATGTAAGCCTCTATAATAGAATCTTTGACTCGAGCCTTATTTTTTACTTTCTTCTTGAAACTGTGCATATATATTTTAATTGGATACATTCATCTATACTGCATTAGACCCCCCATCTTAGCTTCATACGTCAGATGAATCACGAGATGCTCCATGGAGTCAAAGAAACTGGGAGGAAATATCTTCTCTAACTTGCATGTGGTCAAAAATACTGCTAGGCTCAAGACTGGATATGTAGTCGGTGGATAGTTTAATAGCACAAATATCTCTGAAGAGAAAGCTGAGCTCGATCAAATAACTCCACATGGAGTTGGAAAGGAGATCACGTGAAGCTAATGAAAGTAATCGTTGCATGAATACATGGCAGTCATGGCTCTTTAATCCAAATAATCTGCAATCTTTGACATTGACGCATTGAGCAAGATTACTTGCATAACCATCTGAAAATTTAAGACTTTTACATCATTCATAAATATCCTTCAACTGCTTTCTTGTTAAGGTATAAGATGCTTTCGGCTTCAAAAATTTTTTAGGTGATACCTCAATCAGCTCTAATAAAGGATGCTTGTATATGTTCTTCATATCTACTCAAGCCTTATAATTGTTCTTCATCTTGCCCTTGACATCCATAATAGTATAGAAAATATTATCAAATGCATTCTTCTCAATATGCATGATGTCAAGATTATGATAGATCAAATTAGTGGACCAGTATGGCAATACTCAGAAGATGCTTCGCTTCACCCAGTTATGAGTTCTACTGAACCCTCAGGTTTCTACTTATCAAATTCAATGCCAAACAGGACTTTATCTAATTGGGATACCTTCTGAAACACTTTCATACCACTAAGTTGCTGGGGTGCATGGTCCTTCTCTATTTTATTTCTCCTAAAACTGTCCCATTGCTTTCGAAAAGAATAATGCTCATGAAGGAATTGATGATGATAATCGAACCAACAGGGCTTACAACCATGCTCAAGCTGAAATGATTTTGTATTCTCCATATGATAGGGACATGCTAGTTTTCATGAGTGCCATCCTGACAGCATCTCATAAGCAGAAAAATCACTAATGATCCACATCAATGTAGGCTTTATTATAAAATTCTATTTCTTCAATGCATCAAAAGTACGAATACTAATCAGACCATAATAATTTCAGCTCATCAATAAGAGATCTTAGATATACATCAATGCTTCTACCAAGATGTCATGGATCAGGAATGAGTAATGTAAGAAAGATGTTATATTCTTTCATACACATTTCAGGTGGCAGATTGTATTAAGTAATAAAGACTGGCCAACATGAATAAGGGGCTGTTGCATGATCAAACGATGTAAAGCCATCAGTGGATAGACCCAACCGAACATTACGTGATTCAAATAAAGGATAACAAGCACTAAATTGCTTCCATGCCTCGCTGTCCGATGGATGACACATTATATCAAGATGCTTGCATGGTCCTTCTTAGTGCCATCTCATCTATCTGAAAGTATTATTGGACAAGTAGAGCCTTTGAAGTCTAGGAGTGGGAGGAAGGTATTGAAAAATCTTGTATGGTATATCCTTTTGATTCCTACCCTCTTGCCTCGACTTAAATCGACTTGCACTACATACGCCGCATGAGCTTTTTCTGTTGGTCCTTTTTATAGAAAAGCATGCAACCATTATGGTATGCATATATTTTCTCATATTTCATGCCCAATCTTTTCATCATTTTTTTTAAAGCATAGAAGCTCTCAACAAGCTTTTCATCCTTCGGTAGTATTTTTTTATTATTACTACCATCCTATTATAATAATTGACCATCATATTAAACTCGGCCTTCAAGTTCAACAACTCTAACATAGCCGATAGTATAGTGGGTGTTTCACATTCTAGCTATGGTGATTCATCAGTATCTTTCAGTATACGGTAGAAATCGCCACTGCTATCTTTTGGATCATCCTCCATATTTTAATTAAATTCAGGACTAGCCGCATCCATAACTATATCCACCTTTTTATCTGTGTCCATGTCTTGCTCGATTCTAGTCCTTGCAACTTTCTTCCATGTCTCTCTATGTAGGTACCAATGCTTATAGTTGGACATAAATCCACTCTTATACAAATGGATAGTAATTATATCTCTATTAAATATTTTTTTATTGCCACATCTGTCATAAGAATAACTAGCCCATCCTTGATGAAAGAGTGCCACATTATCAAAAATAAAATCACAAAAGTACTCTACATCCTTTCTATATTTAGTAGAAATCTTTCCATCAACTACTCGACGATCCATCTAACTACGATCTATGACCGACTATTTAAAAATTCTATATATACATAAATACAAGATAATTATAAAATATTATTTTATCATTCAAAATGGCTTACATAGTAAATTAATGCATTCTATCATGAACTAATAGGTAAAGATAGATCATATCTCATTGAAGAAATGTACTAATTTTATTGGTCAATTATAATAATCAAACAATATGTAACAGAAGCCAAAAAAAATTTGGCAATATTTTTTCTTTGTTCTCCCATATAAAGAGAACAAAATAAAATTCTGTCCGAAATTTTTTTAAAATCCTTAGCATATCATTTGATTACTGTAATGACTTATAGAATTATTTGCATTTCTCAAACCGTCTATAGTAAACAATCAATTGATCAATATAAATAATTTTTTTATCTATATAAAAATAAATAAATTACAGATACCTTAGAATATATACATCAATCAACTGATGGGTCTATTATTCCATACAATATAAATTTTATTCAAATTAATACATAATTAATGATGTCCAATATGTGAGAGCGAAATGTCTTTGATGCTAGTTATGACCCGAGGCCTGGGGATGCCCCTACCCCATGTTTGCAATACTGCCTGACATCTTCTTTCGATTCGAACATTCTGTATGCCGAGATTCAAATCCCATACATCTAATTAATTAATTAATTAGTGATGGGACTAGCCGTTACTAATGTTGTCACTAATACTAAATAACATCAATCAATACTAATACCGTCACTACTGCTGCTACTTATAGTGAGAGGAAAGGGGCTGCAAGATCCGGGCCGTAGGCTGGGGGCAGCAAGGCAGGGGCCATGCAATTAGATCGGCCAGGATGGGACCATGGGGAGGCCGGTGGGATATGGGCGGCAAGCTTCGGGGCCACGGACAAGAAGGCACCGACCGGATGGGGGCAATCGTCGGAGAGGCAAGGCTGGGGTGGCGGGCTCGGGGCAGCGGCATTGGATGCGCCGGTGGGGTGGGGCGGCCATGGGAGAGGTAGGGCTAGGGTGGCAGGCTTTGAGCCATGGCATTGGAGGTGCTGGTGGGGTGGGGGCTGTTGCAGAAGAGGTAGGGTCGGGATGGTAGGCTTGAGGTCGCGGCATAGGAGGCTCTGGCAGGGTGGGGTCGAATGGCTGCAGGAGAGGCAAGGCCGGGGTAGTTAGCTCAAGGCCGCGGTGCAAGAGGCACCGACGGGTTCGGGGTGGCCGCAAGAGAGGCGGGGCCAAGATGGTTGGCTTGAGATCATGGAGCAGGAGATGCCAATAGGGTTGGGGTGGCAGCGGGCGAGGCGAAGCCAGGGCTGCAAGGTCGGGATAGCCTTGGGAAGGGCAAAGTTGGTGCGATGGGGCCAAGGCGATCGCATAGGAGTAACAATGGCTCGGGCGAAGAGGGGCCAAGGCAACGGGCTCAGGGTTGCGGCATAAGAGGTGCCAACGAGGTCAGGTCACTGAGAAGGAGGATGTGCGGGGAGCGGGAAACGCCGGGAAGAATGCGTGAGCAGTGGAGAAGGCATGGAGGAATTTTTTTAGTTGAAATTTTTTTTCCCACCAGCGGGGTGGGCAAAGATATATGGGTAGACTATTACCAATGGCAAGACTACCGTTGGTAATACGGTCGGCAAAATCAGAGCTTCAGTACCAAAGTTATTAGCAATGGCACATCCCACGGCTAATAACAAAATACCATCGCTGATAATATTAAATTTTTTAAAATATTAAATTTTAATATTAATTATTTAAAAAAATTTAACAATTACTGATGGCAAAAAGCCATAGGTAATGTGATCGGAAAAAAGTATTTCCAACGGCTAAAATGTCACTATTACAAAAATACCATTGCTAATAATATTAAATTTTTTAAAATATTTTTTAAAAAATTATTAGCGATGGCAAGCTCTCAATTGCTAAAGCCATCACTAATAATTATAATTTTTAAAAAAATTATATTTTAATATTAATTTTTTCTCCTAGATCATTTTTTGGATGGTTAAAAATTAATATTAGATTTTAATAAAATTTTAAATTAATTAATTTATAAATTTATTTTTAATTAATTTAAAATAAATTTAATTTAATTAGGCTTAACTTAATTTGAGGCTTATTGAATTTTAATATTCTAAATAAGACTTGGATTCAAAGTCCAATTGAATTAGATTTGACAGGATTTTAAATTTGATTCAAATTTGATTTAAATAAAATCTAAATTAAAAATTATTTTTTAAATTAATTTAATTTAGTTAGACTTAACTTAATTTTAGAATAATTTTATTTAAAATTTAATTAAAATTTTAAATTGAATTCGAATCAGATTCTAATTGGAATCAGATCGAACCTAAACTGTAAATCATTTTTTTATAATTAATTTTAATTAGATTAAATTTAATTAGGCTTAACTTAATATGAAGATAATTATATTTTACTATCCAAGTAAAACCTGAATTTTAAAGTCTAATCGAATTAGAATTGAAAGATTTTTTAATCAAATTCGAATCGGATTCGAATTAAATTTGAATTGAATCCAAATTAAAAATAATTTTTTTCTAATTGATTTAAATCAGCTTTAATTTGATTAATCTTAACTTAATTTAAGATTAATTAAATTTTATAATAATTCATGTAGGATTTGGATTCGAAGTCTAATTAAATTAAGTTTGACAAGATTTCGAATTAGATTCGAATTGGATTCGATTGTAATCATGGATCAAGTTCTAATTGATTTAAATCAACTTAAATTTAATTAGACTTAACTTAATTTAAAGATAATTATATTTTACCATCTAAGTAGGACTTGAATTAAAAGTCTAATTAAATTAAGATTAACAGGCTTCCAAATTGGATTCAAATCAAGTTTGAATTAGATTCAAACTGAATCTAAATTTAAAATTTTTTTAATTATTTAAATTAACTTAAATTTAATTAGATTTGATTTAATTTAAAGGTAATTAAATTTTACTATCCAAGTAGCACTTGAATTAAACGTCTAATTAAATTAGGATTGACAGGATTTCAAACAAGATTCAAATTAAACTCAAATTAAAAATTAATTTTTTATAATTAATTTAAATCAAATTTAATTTAATTAATCTTAACTTAATTTAAGATTAATTAAATTTTATAATCTAAGTAAAATTTAGATTCAAATTCTAATTAAATTATATTTGATAGAATTTTAATTTGAATTCGAATCGGGTTTGAACCAGGTCTGGATTATTAGCGACGGTAAATTTTTCATTACTAATTTCATCACCAATAATATTTTAAAAGAATCTTTTTTTCTTAATTTATTATTTTTAAAAAGTTATTGGTGATGGCATATTTTTCATCACTAATATCCAAAACATGCCGTCGCTAATATATATTTTATATTTAAATATTAAAAAAAATTAAATAATTTTAGCGGTAGCTTAAGTCATCACTAATAATAACTTAGCCATTACTAATAGTAAGTTATTAGCGATGGCACTTTTTTCTGGCTAATAATCAAAATTTATCGATGCTAATATTTTTTTATTTTTAAATATTAAAAATTTTTAGAGATGGCTCTCGCCATCGCTAATATCAAGATTATCATTGCTAATAGTATTACTGACTATATTTTTTCATTAGTATTGCGGTAGCAAAAAGTCTTTATTAGCGATGAAAATTTTTGCCATCGCTAATACCATCGTTAATATTTATATTTTTTATAGTATGAGGTAGATATTTTTTAAAAAATTAATTTATAAATAAAAATAAATTTTAAAAATATTAAATTTAAATGCATCTTCTTTTGATTAGTACTATATATTTTAAATTAAATTTTGTATTAATATACTCTACATGCTTATTTTTAGTAGATTATTATTGCTTGACTTATTTAGCTAAAGCATTTATTGCTTACTAGATTGTCAAGATCATTATCCTCTATTTTTTTTTTTTCAGATTCACATATCTAGTTTCGAACATGGATACTACTGGGGAGTGAGTTTAGAAGCAAAATCAGCAATATCAATATTATTTAGATTTAGATTTATTATTAGTTGAGATTTATCAATTGAAAATTATTTGATGTAAAGACTTTCAAATGTATTTATTAGTTGGGTTATTTAATTGAGTTTTAATTTTAGTTATTTAAAATAATTCTACCATTTACTTTATGATATCATGAGGAAATACCTTATATACTAGTGGAAAGAGTTCATCATTAGTATATTGTGATTATTACAACTTCTAGCTCATAATCTCGAATCGGAGGTATGATAATTAATATAGTATCAGAATATAAGTAGATGAATTATGAAACATAGAATCAAACATAAGATGAGTGTAGGTGGGTGGACATTAAGGACATTGGAACGATAATTTATGTTGATTGTAATATGACTTTAGAAATCTAGATTTGATGCAGGTATGTAGATGGATTTGAATCAGAGTGCGCAGTGGAAGCATAATGGTCTAAATTATTTTCAAATTGATCAGAATAATAATTTGATTTGAAAGTTATTATGATGAATTGCTTAATCTTGAAATTAGAGGATAACTACTAAAGTTTTGAAGACTTTGGCAAGAAAAATTTCGAGGATAAAATTTTTTTTTTAGAGAGGAAGAATGAAATATCCTAGCCCAAACCAGGATCAAGATTAACTAGGCCTAGTCCACTTGACCTGCCCAACCAATCCACATGATTTTTGAAGTAGGTGCGAAAAAAGAAGAAGAAGAAGACTCTCGATGGGAGTCTACTTCTGTATTTCAATCTTGCTAGAGGGAAGCCGACTTCAAGTGGGAATCAGCCTCCCTTCACTCTATTTAAAGAGCCTTGCCCTACCCGTTAGATCCCATGCCTAGGTCACCGAAAATCACCATAGCCACCACCATTTTTCCTCCGTCTCTTCCTCTTAGAAGATAATCGATCAGGCCCACTATGACCATTGAGAAGCTAGATTTGATGTCGAGAATCTTTAGTTAATCTTTCTCCCATCTTCCTCAAACCTTGGGAGTTTGATCCGGTCGGCAATTGTTAGATTATTCTTAGAAGACCAAACCCCTATTTTTCTTGGTTTATGTCCATCTTTTTCTAACTTTTCCAATCATCTTCATGGCCAATCGCTAGTGGCAGACCTCTTGGCAACGTCATCATCACCCCGCCATGATTGATAGCAAGTCCTCTATTCTGGGGAAAGAAGGGGGAATGGGAGGTCCAACTGTTCCACAAAGAAGAAAAGAGAAAGAAGAAAGAAAAAAAAGAAAAAAAAAAGAAAAGTGAAAAGAAGAAAAAAAGAAGGAAAAGAAAAAAAGAAGAAGAAGAGAATTTCTCTCTCCTCATCTCACCTTTCTCTCTCTCCTCACTTTCTGTCTCCTCTTTCTCTCTAGTTTCTTTCTCTAAAACTTTCTCTTTCTAGAATTATTTCTCTCTAAAATTTATCTAGAAAGAATTTTCTTTTGGTGATTCTGATTGAACTTAGTGAAAGATCCCGATCTATAGTTGTTGGGCAATATACTGCCACCCATCCTAGTCAAGATTGGATTTATTAGATTTGATCATTTATATTTATTAAATCATTTATATACTAGTTTAAATTATAATTTGATAAAATTATCTTGATCAAACTAACTAGAACATTGGTTATTATCGCTTGACCCTTGTTAGATTCCACTAGATTTAATCACCATCAATCTTTATGGAGGTAATTGTATCTTATCTTGACTAAATAAAGTTATTTGATCAAACTAATCTTTAATCATTGAGTATTGTACCGACCTCCACCATGATTCTTGCTGAACACTATTAGTTTGATGATCTTTGATCTTTATTGAACTAACAATATCTTAGTATGATCTTTGATTGGATGAACTTTGATGATTAACTATTCCGAGCCATTAGATGCAGCTATCTGTGAATCATATATTTTTTAATTATCCTCTTTTTTAATTAGTGGAGTTAATTCTATATAGGGGTATAATAGTCTTGACAAGATGACTAGCAGTGGAAGACTACAATATGATCTATTAATTAAAGATTTTGATAAGAAATTTTTGAAATTATGTGGATTTGTTAGAGTACGTGTAAGGTAAGTAATATGATTCATTTTTTAGATTTATTGATGAATTATATAGTATTTATATCATTAAATTTTGAATCATATTATTTATGATTTATGAATATGAAGCATGATATTTATTTGTTAAATTTATTTCATTATATTTATTTGTTAAATTTATTTCATTATAGAACATTGTTTGATACATCATCAAATGTATTAATTCTATTATGGAGTTATGATCGATTGATTTTAATTTTGGATGATTTTGTGTATTGTTTGATTAAAATTTGAAACTAATTTTATCAAAAAAGAGATTTGATTCGAGATGAATTTTTACTCACAGCTTGACTATATATTAAAATCCTACTAATGAGGATTGTGCACTGGTATATCGATACTGTTGGTAAAGAATCTGGTCGTTGTCGGATCCAGCTGGAGCGGAGGAGAACGAGATCGTCATC
The DNA here is from genome assembly GCA_006176705.1 of Cocos nucifera. NCBI lineage: Eukaryota > Viridiplantae > Streptophyta > Magnoliopsida > Arecales > Arecaceae > Cocos > Cocos nucifera. The sequence goes on from QRFJ01000009.1 coordinate 2,369,367, forward strand.
GGAGACCTGCAAAATAAAGTCCCATTCAAAGTCGGTGGGGTGGCTCCGACAGGACCCTCCGACGATTAAGTCAGCTCTTCTAGCCAACAGAAATGGAGTGCTCTAGAATGAGTTCGATAGAGTTTAGAGAAGGAGAGGAGAGCTTAGATATTCTCGTTAGCGTATTTGGAGGATTCTTTTTATAGGCGGAGCTTGATGGTGACAGCTGCAGCTACTTGATAGTGAGCCGCTCGAGGTCTGATGGGGTCAGTCACGAAGGAAGGCACCGTCTGCAGCACTGCCTATCATAGATTGATGGTGACAACCATCGTCGTCTGGTAGCGGATCGCTGTCATCTGCAGCAGACTGATGGCGATCGTTTGTCAAGATTCAATGACCGTAGCTCTGAGAAAGCAGATGTTGGTTGGTGGACTTCGACATATATCAATTCCAAAGAAGTTCGGACTCCTGAAGGGGAAGCTCGGAAGGAGTTCGGCTCCTGTAGGCGTCTGGCTAAAGGAGTGCGGCTAAGGCTCGATCGCTGGAGAGTTCGGAAGGAGCTCGGCTGCTGAGAAGTTCGATCGACCGAAGGGGATATCTGAGAGGAGTTCGACTCCTGAAGAAGTCTGATCGAAGGGAAAGCTTGGAGGGAGTTCAACTCCCGCAGGCGTCTAGATGGAAGAGCGCGGAGGGAGTTCGGCTCTCATGGAAGTCCGACTGAAGCTCGACTGCTGAGAAGTTCGGTCGGATGAAGGAGTTCGACTAAGGCCCAGTCGCTGGGAGTACGAAGAAGCTCAGCCACTAAGGAGCTCGACCGACTGAAGGAGTTCAGCTAAGATCCATCCGTTGAAGCTTTTCCATAGCTATCGATTGCATTAGGCTGAGCATTGAACTGGACTTCGACAGGAGCGGGGTTTATCCCCAATAATAGTCCCCCCCACTTTTAAGTTCGAAACTCAAAGAAAGAAAATGCAGAAAATGTGACTGTCGAAGTCCTCTTCTGGGCTCCGTGCTGGTTCAGGTTGAAGCTCGAGAGGGAGATCTTATCTCCAACCAAAGTTGATGTTGAAGTTTGGAGGAGATCTCATCTCCAGCCGAGGTTGAAGTAGATCTTGTCTCCTCCTGCAGTCGAGGTTGACTCGGGGGAGATCTCATCTCTAGCTAAGGTTGATGCGGTCGATTGAAAGAGATCTCATCTCCAGTCGAGGTTGGTCCGAACCCTCGGAGGAGATCTTATCTTCTATAGTCAAGGTTGATGTAGGCACTCGGGGGAGATCTTATCTCCTACAGTCGAGGTTGCTTTGGGAGAGATCTTATCTCCTGCAGTCGAGGTTGGCCAGAATCCTCGGGGGAGATCTTTATCTTCTACAGTCGAGGTTGGCTCGGACCCTCGGAGGAGATCTTATCTCCTGTAGTCGAGGTTGATGCGGAAGCTTGGGGAAGATCTTATCTCCTACAGCTGAGGTCGGTCTGGATGCTCGGAGGAGATCTTATCTCCTGCGATCGCGAGATTGGCTTGGACCCTCGGAGAGATCTTATCTCCTATGATCGAGGTTGCCTCGAGGGAGATCTTATCTCCTACGGCCGAGGTTACTGCGGGCACTCGGGGAAGATCTTATCTCCTGCAACCGAGGTCGGTCCAGACCCTCGGAGGAGATCTTATCTCCTACGGTCGAGGTTGTTATGGATGCTCGAGAAAGATCTTATCTTCTGCAGTCGAGGTCAGCCCAGATGCTCAGAGGAGATCTTATCTCCTATGGTTGAGGTTACTGTGGGCGCTCGAAGGAGATCTTATCTCTAGCCGAGGTTGGCATGGGCGCTCGAAAGAGATCTTATCTCTAACCGAGGTTGGCTCGATCGCTCGAAAGAGATCTTATCTCTGATCGAGATTGTTGAAGATCCTATCTTTTGTAGACTTTGGAGCTCGGACTTGGACTTTGCTAACGTTAGGACAAGGTTCTCCTCATGTTCCTAACGAGGTGTGGGGGCACATACGGGCCACTGTCAGGGCCTCCCTCCCATCTCGTCTAAGGTGAACGAGGTCTTCGACTTTGCTCGCATTAGGATGAGGTTCTCCTCCTATTTCTAACAGGCTATGGGGGCACATACGGGCCGCTGTCAGGGCTTCTCCCTCCATCTCGTCTAAGGTGAATGAGGTCTTCGACTTTGCTCGCGTTAGGATGAGATTCTCCTTCTGCTCCTAACGGGCTGTGGGGGCACATAAGGGCCATTGTCAGGACCTCTTCCTCCATCTCGCCTAAGGTGAACGAGGCCTTCGACTTTGCTCGCATTGGGACAAGGTTCTTCTCCTATTCCTAACGGGCTATGGGGGTACATACGGGCTGCTGTCAGGGTCTCTCCCCCCATCTTGTCTAAGATAAATGAGGTCTTCGACTTTGCTCGCATTAGGACGAGATTCTCCTCCTATTTCTAATGGGCCACTTTTGCTCATTTCTTTTCTGTCATCACGTAATTCTTGCACCAGAAAACAATAATGCTGAACGAAGGAGTTTTATTAAAAGAAGATTACTGGACGAAGGAGTTTTATTAAAGAAAAATTACTGATAATACATTCTTAAATTTTTTGAGTTCCAAGATCGGAAAAGCACTATTCCTCTGAGCTCCTTCAGATGATAAATTTTTGATCGGATGACCTCCACCATATCATACGAATCTTTTCAATTTGAGGCGAGCTTCCCTTGGCTCTAAGGCTGAGAGACGGCGACTCACCGAAGCACTAGGTCCCCCACTCTGAACGTCTTACCTCTAATTCTGGAGTTGTAGTACCGGGCCACCTTCCATCTATAGGCTGCCATCCAGATGCGAGCTTCCTCCCTCTTCTCTTTCAGTAGGTCGAGGTCGACTTTGAAGTCCTGTGGGTTGTGCTACTTGTTGAAGGCCACGACCCATGCTGATGGAAGCTTAAGTTCAATCAAGATAACCGCCTCCGTGCCAAAGGCCAAGGTGAATGGTATTTCCTCTGTCGGCATCCTCTGTGTAGTTCGGTACGCCCAGAGAATATGGTAGAGTTCATCCGTCCAGGCCCCCTTTGCTCTATCGAGCTTCATCTTGATCCCTTGCAGTAGAGTTTGGTTGGTTACCTCAGCTTTCCCATTGGCCTGTGGATGAGCCACCGACATGAAGCGGTGAGAGATGTTTAGGCCTTCACAGAATTCGACGAACTTCGCCCCAGCGAACTATCGCCAATTATTAGTTATAAGAGTTCGGGGCAGACCAAACCGGTAGACCAACAACTTTCAGATGAAGTTCTATTTCTTGGCCTCGATAATCTTCGCTAGTGGTTCGGCTTCAACCCACTTGGTGAAATAGTCAATCGCGATCAGGAGGAACTTTCGCTGCCTAGGCGCCATCAAAAAGGGGCCAAGTATATCCATTCCCCACTGCGCAAATGGCCAAGGTGCACTCAATGGAGTAAGCTCGGAGGCCGACTGTCTTTGTACGTTTACGTTCTTCTGATAGCGATCGCATTTCTTAACATACTCCACAGAATCATGAAATAAGGTCAGCCAGTAGTACTCTTGCTGATGTAGTTTTTGCGATAGAAATCTGGCCCCTATATGACTTCCACAAAGTCCCTCGTGCACCTCCCACAATGCGAGATCGGCCTCTGAAGATCGGAGACATCTTAGCAGTGGAAGCGAGTACGATCTCTTATACAGTCTACCCTCGTACAAGACGTATCGGGAGGCTTGATTTCTGAGTTTCTGAGCTTTTTTCGGATCATGAGGAAGGACTTCCTCCTTGAGGTAGGCGACCAACGGATCAATCCAGCTCGGTTCGAATTTCATCTGCAGAATGATCTGAGATTTCTCTGGGCTTGGGCACTTCAGAGTCTCCAAAAATACTTCTTTGGACAGTTCGACTGGGGCCAAAGTGGCCAACTTGGAGAGAAGATCGACTCTTATATTTTCTGCTCTTGGAATCTGCTGAATGTCGAAACCGTTGAAGGTTGGAGTCAAATCCTTCACTTTTCTAAGGTATTTCATCATGCTTTCCTCCCACGCTTCATAGCTGCCATTAACTTGGTCGACCATCAGTTAAAAATTGCTGTAGACTCGAAGTCGGTCTACTTTTAACTCTTTTACTATTTTTAATTCGATGATCAGTGCTTCATATTCGGTGCCATTATTGATCGTAGGGAACTCGAAGCATAGTGCATACTCGGTGACGACTCCCTCAGGGCTGACCAAGACCAACCCCGCACTAACTCCAGTGGAGTTGGATGAACCATCCACGTGCAGAGCCCAAAAGCCTTCGGAAAGGTCGACACTTTCCTTGGAGAGGTTTGGCCACGATAGCAAGGCGCCGATCTCGTTATGTTCAAGGTCGGTTTTAATTGGAATGGTGCATTCTAACACAAAATCTGTCAGTATCTAAGCCTTGGTCGATGGTCGAGATTGATAGCTGATGTCAAATTCTGTGAGTTCGATTATCCATTTTGCGATTCTTCCAAAAGCATTCGTTCGGTGAAGGACTGCTTTTATTGGTTGGTCCATGAGGACCGTTATGGTGTGCTCCTAAAAATAAGGTCGGAGTCTCCTGGCAGCAATTAGAAGAGAGTAAGTTAACTTTTCTAACCTAGAGTACCTAATCTCCGTATCCCTCAGGACCCGGCTCACGTAGTAGACCGATCGTTGCATCTTCGCTTTTTTCTTGACCAGGATTGCCGTCAGGGCCATTGGAGAGACAGCTAAGTACATGAATAATTTCTCCCCAAATTTGGGTTTTGCCAATAGTGGGAGTAAGCCGAGATAGTTTTTAAGCTCTTCGAATGCCTGTTGATACTCCATCGTCCAGCAGAAGTTTTTTGGTTGCTTGAGAACTTGGAAGAAGGGCACACATCGTTCGACCGACCTTGAAATAAAGCGATTTAGGAATGCCACCTTTTCGGTCAGGCGCTGGACTTCTTTGATCATTTTTGGAGCGGTCATCTCTTGAATGGCTCGAATTTTCTTGGGGTTTGCTTCAATCCCGCGTCTCGACACCATGAACCTCAGAAACTTTTTGGAGGTCACGCCAAAGACGCACTTGGTCGGTTTCAGTTTCATCTTGTGTTTCCTGAGTGCACCGAAGGTCTCTTCAAGGTCGGCGAGGTAGTCTGTCGAAGCTCGACTTTTGACGAGCATGTCATCCACGTACACCTCCATGTTGCGGCCGATCTACTCCTTGAAGATCTTATTGACTAAATGCTGGTACATTGCTCTTACATTTTTGAGTGCAAAGGGCATGACCCTATAACAATAAAGATCATGGTCGGTAACAAAAGCGATTTTCTCCTCATCCTCAGGCACCATCCAGATCTGGTTATAACCAGAGAAGGCATCCATAAAGGTGAGAAGCTCGTGGCCCGAGGTCGCATCCATCAGTTGATCAATCCTGGGTAGAGGGTAGCTATCTTTCAGGCAGGCCTTGTTCAGCTTTTTGAAGTCAATGCACATCCTCCACTTATTGTTCGTCTTTTTGACGAGAACCATATTTGAGACCCAGGTCGGATAATTGATCTTTCAGATGAATCCGGCTTTGAGGAGCTTGTCTACTTCTTTGGTGATTGCTTTCTGCCTCTCCGAGGCATGGTGGTGCACCTTTTCTTTTATCGATCGATACTTCGGATCAATGGCCAGTCGATGTTCTATGACCTTAGCGTCAATCTCCGACATGTCCATCGGGATCCAGCGAAGACGTCCGCATTTCTTTTGAGGAAGGCAACGAATTGCTTTCGAACCTCATCTACTAAGTTGGAGCCGATCTGCACCGCGTGCTCCACGTTTTCATCATTTAAGGGTATGAAGATGAGGTCTTCCATAGGTTTGCGCCGCTCCTCGGTGAGGTCGTCGCGGACATCTAGTCCATCAACAAGATAAGAGTCGGACCGCTCTTCCTTATGTAGGGCGATCGAATAGCAGTACCTCATCAGAGCCTGGTCTCTCCTGACCTCTTCGATCCCATAACTTGTCAGAAACTTCATCTTTAAATAATAGGTTGATACCACCGCCCGAAGTGCATTAAGACCAAGTCGATCGAGAATGGCATTATAGGCAGATGGAGCCCTCACGACTAGAAAATCGACCTATGCTTTGGCCAATTTTGGGTGTTGCCCTACCGTCACAGCCAAAGTTATTATGCCTTCGACTGGTATGATATTGTCAGTGAATCCTACCAACAGAGAGTTCATAGGCCTCAAGCGGTCATCGAGAAAGAATATTTTCAAGAAGGCATCGTAAAAAAATATGTCGGCCGAGCTTCCATTATCCACCAAAATGCGGCATACATTGTAGTCGGTAATGTTCAAAGAAATTAAAACTGCATCATTGTGCGAAAATTGGATCCCTTGGGCATTCATCTTGGTAAAGATCACGGGTTTCATGGTCCTCCACCTCTTCACCGGTCCCTCGGATCCGCTGGCCTCTCCCTATCGAAGTACCTCCGAGATAGTATTGATGATGCCGAGAGGCGGCCGATCTTCTTATTGGTTCTTTCCACTTGGTGGTAACGCCCTCAGCCGACCCTCCCGCTCTTCAGATCGTCTCCATAGGAATCGATCGAGTTTATCTCGTCTGATGAGCTCTTCAATCTCATCCTGGAGTTAAATGCACTCCTCAGTATCGTGACCGTGATCACGATGATAAAGGCAGAATTTATTGGAATTGCGCTTGCTGGGATGGAAATGCATCCTCTTCAATCTCGAAAGTCGTTCCTTGATCTCCATCAGCACTTGAATTTTTGGGGCATTAAGGAGGCATAGTTGTGAAATCTTCATTGGGGAGAACCTCGGTGCACCCTTCCATTGGGGCTTCCCTACCTCCAAGCCCGAAGGAGAGTCTGGGCTCACTTGCGCCTGAACGGAGTTCGGGATCGCGGCCGAGTTTTGCTCAATTTTCCTTCGATGGGTCTACCCGATCCGTCGATTCGCTGCTCACCATGGGCTTCATCGTCCTTGGTCTTGAGAGCTTCTTCGGCTCGGGCATGCCCGTCAGCCTGAGTTAGCATATCAGCAAAGTCTTCGGGGTACTTCTTTCCCAGGAAGAATAGCAAATCATTCTTCTAGAGGCCGTCCTTAAGAGCGGCCATGATGACTGATTAATCCAGATTTTGGACCTCTAATGCGGCAGCATTAAACTGGATGACATAAGCCCAGATGGATTCTTCCTCTCTCTGCTTGATGGTCAGAAGGGAATCCAAACCTCGGCACGGACATCGACTGCTGACGAAGTGGGCTATGAACTGATGGCTCATTTGGTCAAACGATAAGATGGTACTCAACTTAAGCATCGAGTACCAGTTTCTGACGACTCCCTTAAGGGTAGATGGAAAAGTCCGGCACAAAATAGCATCTGGTGCACCATGGAGTAACATCATTATTCAGAAGATTTTTAGGTGATCAACCGGATCGGTGGTTCCATCGTAACTCTTCAACTGTAGGAGCTTGAAGTTCGGCGGGATCGATTTCTATATAATTTTCTATGAAAAAGGAGGCTCAGTACAAATGTCATTACCATGCGAGGAGGGAGTGTGACGGAGCTCTTCGATCCGTCGGCTTATTTCTAAGAGCCTTTGTCCAAGAGGTCTTACGGTTGTTGATCTCCAGGGTTTTTCAGTGAAATGGATGTGAAGCCTCCCCCTGGGTCGAGTCGTGGTCCGAGCAGAGGCCCTCCATCCTTTTCTTTCCCTTTCCGGGGATCGAAGGTCGGGTGGCCCAAGTCGGCCATTTTCGGATCGGCCCACAGTACTTTGGAGAATCCTGTGTCGGTCGAGTTGGTGCTGGGACCTGCCGATGCATAGCCTACAATGCCTCCATGAGGCTACGAACCTGCTGGACCAGCAAGTTGAACTGCTCTGCATCTACCGTGGGTACAAGTGAAATTTGAGTTGCCGGGGCTGAAGTGGAAGCGGATGGATCTGGACGGGATCGAACTATGGAGGCCATCGATCATCGGGTCAAGGCTCTCTTGGGAGGCATTTTTCCTCGAAAAAGAATTTCAGGAAGGAGATCTCTGGAGAGGGGAGAGAGAGGTCGCCACCGAGCACTCCTTTAATAATAAGAAAACCTCAAGAATAGAGGGGCCCTTCCTCTAGCGTCAAATCTGTTGGTGCAGAATCTGATCATCGTCGGATCTAGCTAGAGTAGAGGAGGATGAGGTTGTTGTTGGGGACCTATAAAATAAAATCCCATCAAGAGTCGGTGGGGGTGGCTGTTGGGGATAAACTCCGCTCCTGCCGAAGTTCAGTTTAATGCTCAGCCTAATACAATCGGTAGCCATAGAAGAGCTTCAACGGACGGGTCTTAGCTGAACTCCTTCAACCGACTTTAGGAGATAGTTAGGATTAGATTTTAAAGTTCAGATTCTGATTTGGTTTGGAATAAAAATCAGAATCGACTGCAATGGAAATCAGAATAATCTATCTTAAATCTTTAGGAGATAGTTAGGATTAGATTTAAAAAGGCTCTGAAATTGTAATTGGAATGGAACTCACACCCCTAACCAAATAGTTGGTTTGAGAGTCACTAATTTCCACTTTCATTCTAGGGATATAGCCAAACTAATATCCGGTCCAATCTATTCTGATTATGATTCCAGCGCACATGTCCAATTAATTTGATACACTTAATGATTTTGTTAAGTGTAGAACGAAGATCGAGTAATTACAATGTTAGAGGCTAACTGACAGGTCATTTCATGCTTGCAGAGGCCTCAGCAAAGGTTTGATGCAAAATTACATCAGAGCATCTGCTTCAATAATTCTTTATATTGAGGAATTATCTCTCTAGATCTAGAGAATTGCGTATAGATTGGTGAACAAGACATGCTTTGACCAACGCCAGCTTGCACACATTCATTTCCTATTAAAAGGATGAAAAAAGGAAAAACAAAGACTTCTATTACATATATGGGGCCATATAGGATGTTGTCAAGTTTTTTTATTAGATAATATAATTTTTTTTCTTGTCAATAATTTTAGTATTATGGACAAAACGTTAAACTTGATGAAAAAAAGGAGGAGGTTTTTAACATCCGGTCCATTTGTTGATGGGACTTCAATTTTTAAATCTCGTTGATCAAAACTAAAACTATTTGTCCATTAGAAATAGAGATTTAAGATTAAGTTCCTCGTGAGACAAAAATGCTCTCAAATTAAGTACGGTAGTCTTCCTAAATTTTCATCTCCCTAATTTTCTTCTTCCAGATGAGTGCCGATGCATGCCCATGAGCGGTAGACCGAATTGAGCGATGCGGTAAGGGAGACGGTGGTACTGGGAGATAGCTCGATGCCCCCTGCTGATCGTGATGAGCACAACGGCACTGGAGCCTGTAAAAGCATCCTCTCGTTCTCCACTATCGCTGTCACTTCTTTCTTTTTTTATCATCTCTCTTTTTCCTCTACGCACACGAGGTTTTGTCTCATGTATGGGGTGTGGCGTACACGACGAGCCAACCCATCCGCAAGGGCAAACTGCACTCCCCACCGATCAAGGGAAACATACTGGGCCATAAATATATTTGTTGAACTGGAATCGACATTTTCTATAAGGAAAATGGCAAATAAAAGAGAGAGAGAGAGAAAGAGAAAGGGCTAAAAAGAGATCATGCTTGGAAGTAATCAAAGGTTTGTAGCTTGCGCATAAATAGCTTATATATAAATGAAGAACTCATGCACATCGAAGAAGAAAGTATAGAACGATCTAAGATGGCCATGGAGGTTGATTGAGAACGAGAATTAGCTGAATCTGGACTTGGCTAGCTCAGTCGGGCGAGATAGAGTCTACAGCTTTAGGATGCAAGTATTCAGATCAGATTCGTTCGTTCTCTAGTATTGGAGCCGATCTGCACTGCGTGCTCCACGTTTCCATTATTTAAGGGTACAAAAATGAGATCTTCCATAGGTTTGCCCCGCTCCTCGGTGAGATCGTCGCGAACATCCAGTCCATCAACAAGATAAGAGTCGGACCGCTCTTCCTTATGTAGGACGATCGAATAGCAGTACCTCGTTAGAGCCTGATCTCCCCTGACCTCTTCGATCCCGTGACTTATCAGAAACTTCATCTTTAAGTAATAGGTTGATACCACCACCCGAAGTACATTAAGACCAAGTCGACCGAGAATGGCATTATAGGCGGATGGAGCCCTCACGACTAGAAAATCGACCTACGCTTTGGCCAATTTTGGGTGTTGCCCTGCCGTCACATCCAAAGTTATTATGCCTTCGACTGGTACAATATTGTCAGTGAATCCTACCAGTAGAGAGTTCATAGGCCCCAAGCGGTCATCGAGAAAGAACATTTTCGAGAAGGCATCGTAAAATAATACGTCGATCGAGCTTCCATTATCCACCAAAATGCGGCGTACATTGTAGTCGGCAATGTTCAAAAAAATTAAAACCGCATCATTGTGCGAAAATTGGATTCCCTGGGCATCCACCTTGGTAAAGATCACGGGTTTCATGGTCCTCCACCTCTTCACCGGTCCCTCGGATCCGCTGGCCTCTCCCTGTCGAAGTACCTCCGAGATAGTATTGATGATGCCGAGAGGCGGTCGATCTTCTTGTTGGTTCTTCCCACTTGGTGGTAATGCCCTCAGCCGACCCTCCCGCTCTTCAGGTCGTCTCCGTAGGAATCGATCGAGTCTACCTCGTCTGATGAGCTCTTCGATCTCATCCTGGAGTTAGATGCACTCCTCAGTATCGTGACCGTGATCACGATGATAAAGGAAGAATTTATTGGAATTGCGCTTACTGGGATGGAAACGCATCCTCTTCGATCTCGAAAGTTGTTCCTTGATCTCCACCAGCACTTGGATTTTTGGGGCATTAAGGGGGCATAGTTGTGAAATCTTCATTGGGGAGAACCTCGGTGCGCCCTTCCATTAGGGCTTCCCTGCCTCCAAGCCCGAAGGAGAGTCTGGGCTCACTTGCGCCTGGACGGAGTTCGGGATCACGGCCGAGCTTTGCTCAATTTTCCTTCGATGGGTCTACCCGATCCATCGATTTGCTGCTCACCACGGGCTTCATCGTCCTTGGTCTTGAGAGCTTCTTCAGCTCGGGCATACCCGTCAGCCTGAGTTAGCATGTCGGCAGAGTCCCTGGAGTACTTCTTTTCCAGGAAGAATAGCAAATCATTCTTCTAGAGGCCATCCTTAAGAGCGGCCATGGTGACTGATTAATCCAGATTTTGGACCTCTAATGCGGCAGCATTAAACTGGATGACATAAGCCCAGATGGATTCTTTCTCTCTCTGCTTGATGGTTAGAAGGGAATCCAAATCTCGGTACGGATGCCGACTGCTGACGAAGTAGGCTACGAACTGATGGCTCATCTGGTCAAGATGGTACTCGACTTAAGCATCGAGTACCAGTTTCTGACGGCTCCCTTAAGGGTAGATGGAAAAGTCCTGTACAAAATAGAATCTGGTGCACCATGGAGTAACATCATTATTCAGAAGGTTTTCAGGTGATCAACCGGATCGGTAGTTCCATCGTAACTCTCCAACTGTAGGAGCTTGAAGTTCGGCGGGATCGATTTCTGTATAATTTTCTATGAAAAAGGAGGCTCAGTACAAATGTCATTACCATGCGAGGAGGGAGTGTGACGGAGCTCTTCGATCCGTCGGCTTATTTCTAAGAGCCTTTGTCCAAGAGGTCTTCACGGTTGTTGATCTCCAGAATTTTTCAGTAAAATGGATGTGAAGCCTCCCCCTGGGTCGAGTCGTGGTCCGAGCAGGGGCCCTCCATCCTTTTCTTCCCCTTTCCGGGGATCGAAGGTCGGGTGGCCCAAGTCGGCCATTTTCGGATCGAACCACAGTACTCTGAAGAATCCTGTGTCGGTCGAGTTGGTGCTGGGGCCTGTCGATGCATAGCCTACAATGCCTCCATGAGGCCACGAACCTGCTGGACCAGCAAGTTGAACTGCTCTGCATCTACTGTGGGTACAAGTGAAATCTAAGTTGCCGGGGCTGAAGTGGGAGCAGATGGATCTGGACGGGATCAAACTATGGAGGCCGTCGATCGTCGGATCAAGGCTCTCTTGGGAGGCATTTTTCCTCGAAAAAGAATTTCAGGAAGGAGATCTCTGGAGAGGGGAGAGAGAGGTCGCCACCGAGCACTCCTTTAAGAACAAGAAAACCTCAAGAACAGAGGGGCCCTTCCTCTAGCGCCAAATCTGTTGGTGCAGAATCTGATCGTCGTTGGATCTAGGTGGAGTTGAGGAGGATGAGGTTGCTGCTGGAGACTTGTAAAATAAAGTTCCATCCAGAGCCGGTGGGGGTGGCTGTTGGGGATAAACCCCGCTCCTGCCGAAGTTCAGTTCAATGCTCAGCCTAATGCAACCGATAGCTATGGAAGAGCTTCAGCGGATGGGTCTTAGCTGAACTCCTTCAGTTGACCGAACTCTTCAGCGGTCGAGCTTTCATACTTTCAACGGTCGGGTCTTAGCCGAACTCCTTTATTCGATCGAGCTTCTCAACAATCGAGCTTCAGTCGGACTCCCATGAGAGCCGAATTCCCTCCGCGCTTTTCCAACCAGACGCCTGCGGGAGCTGAACTCCCTCCAAGCTTTCCCTTTGATCGAACTTCTTCAGGAGCTGGACTCCTCCCAGACATTTCCTTTGGTCGGCCGAACTCCTCAGCGGTCGAGCTCCTTCCAAACTCTCCAACAACCGAGCCTTAGCAGCACTCCTCCAACCAGACGCCTATGGGAGCCGAACTCCTTTCGAGCTTTCCCTTCAGGAGTGCGAACTCCTTTGAAATCGATATATGCCGAAGTCCACCAACCAACGTCCGCTTTCTCAGAGCTACGGCCATTGAATCTCGATGAACGATCGTCATCAGTCTGCTGCAGGCAACAGCGATCCGCTACCAGGCGGTGATGGCTGTCACCATCAATCTATGGCAGGCAGCACTGCAGACGAGGCCTTCCTCCATGACTGACTCTATCAGACCTCGAGCAGCCCACTATCAGGCAGCTGCAACTATCATCATCAAGCTTCGCCTATAAAAAGGACCCTCTAGATACGCTAACGAGAATATCTAAGCTCTCCTCTTCTTCTCGAAACTTTACCGAACTCATTCCAGAGCACCCCATTTCTGTTGGCCAGAAGGGTTGACTTGATCGTCGGAGGGTCCTGCCAGAGCCACCCCCACCGGCTTCGGATGGAACTTTATTTTGCAGGTCCCCGACGGCAACCTCATTCTCCTCCGCTCCAGCTAGATTCGACGACGATCAGATTCTGTACCAACAGATACCATGCCAGTGGGGGTTGTATACCAGTATATTGATATCCTGCCAATGGGGGTTATGTGCTGGTACATCAATATTCTTCTAGTGAGGGCTGTGCACTGGTATATCGACATCCTGTTAGTAGAGGTTATATGTTAGTATATCGATATCCTATTAGTGGGGATTATACGTATGGTTGTTGTTGACTATTCAGAGCTGATTCTGGTCTAACCATAGGATATAAGTATGGTCATAGTTTATGGTTGTCAAGATGAACTAGATGTTCTAAAAAAACTTAATTTATAAACAAAAATGAATTTTAAAAACACATGCACCTTATTTTGATTAGTATTGTATATTTTGAATTAATATGCTTTGCATCTTTTTTTTTTTAGTATATTATTATTGTTTGATTTATCTAGTTAAAATATTTCTTACTTATTGAGCTGTTAAGCTTATTATTCTCTTTTTGTTTCAAATTAAGATGTTTAGTTTCAAATATAGGTACTGCTTGGGAGCAAGTTTAGAAGTGAGATTCAGCAATATCAATATTGTTTAGATTTAGATTTATTATTATTAGTTGATATTTATTAATTAAGATTATTTGATAAAATACTTTCAAATATATTTATTAGTTGGATTGTTTAATTGAAATTCAACTTTTAGTTATTTAAATTAATTCTGCTATTTGCTTTATAATATCATGAAGAGATGCCTTGCATGCTCATAGGTAGAATTTTTCATGAGTATACAGTAGTTGCTATGACCTCTGGTTCGTGATCTCGGATCGAAGGGTTGATATAGATATATAGCAGAAGCTAGAGATTAACCCCTCCCAATCTCAAAAATAAATAAATAAATAAATAAAAATAAAAGAAGGGAAAAATACAACAATAATAATAATAATAGCATATTTTGTGCATCGATGTATGGTAAATGCAATTTCTAGTGAATCAAATGGTTCAACGGACTTAGTCATGCTTCAATACATATTGGTTCTTTTTCACCTCTCTCTCTCTCTCTCTCTCATATGCACATGCATACCTGCCACATAAATCTTCCATTTTTTCTTAGCATATTAAATTTAGTAAATTATTGTTTAGACCCCCACATTTTCTAGAGTTTGCCCTACTTCATCCATCCAAAGGCATAAAGTGATACTAGTTGTTGGGAATAAACTCCGCTTCTACTGAAGTCCAGTTTGATGCTCAGTCTAAAGCAATCGATAGCCATGGAAGAGCGTCAACAGACGGATCTTAGCCAAACTTCTTCAACCGACCGAACTCCTCAACGGTCGAGCTCCTTCATACTCCCAGCGGCCGGGCCTTAGCCGAACTCTTTCATCTGACCAAACTCCTCAGCAACCGAGCTTCAGTCAGACTCCCACGAGAGTCGAACTTCTTCCGTGCTCTTCCAGCCAGACGCCTGCAGGAGCTGAACTTTCTTCAAGCTTCTTCTTCGGTCGAACTTTTTTAGGAGCCAAACTCCTCTCAAACATCCCCTTTGATCGACCAGACTTCTCAGCGGTCGAACTCCTTCCGAACTCTCCAGCGATCGAGCCTTAGCCGCACTCCTCCAGCCAGACGCCTACGAAAGTCAAACTCCTTCCGAGCTTTTCCTTCAGGAGTTCGAACTCCTTTGGAATCGATATATGCCGAAGTCCACCAACTAATGCCCACTTTCTCAGAGCTACGACCATTAAATTTCGACGAATGGTCACCATCAATCTGCTGCAGACGACAGCGATCTGCTATCAAACGGCGATGGCTGTCACCATCAATCTGTAGCAGGCAGCACTGCAGACGGCACCTTCCTCCATGACTGACCTCGTCAGATCTCGAGCGGCCCACTATCAAGTAGCTGCAGCTGTCACAATCAAGCTCCGCCTATAAAAAGGATCCTCTAGATACGCTAACTCTAATATCTAAGCTCTCATCTCCTTCTTTAAACTCTGTCGAACTCATTTCAGAGCACTCCATTTCTGTTGGTCAGAAGAGCTAACTTGATCATCGGAGGGTCCTGCCGGAGCCATCCCCACCGGCTCTGGACGGGACTTTATTTTGCAGGCCTCCGACGGCGATCTTGTCCTCCTCCACTCCAGCTAGATCCGGCGACGATCAGATTCTGCACCAACACTAGTATTGGGTTTGTCTTAAACAAAATAGATGGATTTCATCAAGCTCCCGACCTAAAGTGGCAAGATATAAAAGTCTACATGGATAGGTAGATAGGTAGGTAGATATAGAATGGACATCCATTAGATTATAGCCTTGGAGTCTTGGCTAGTGGAAGTAGGCAAATGATTGGAGTGAGAAATGATGAGAGAGTTGATTGAGTTGGGTGCAGTTCCATGGTTTGTTGAGCAAGAGCATGTGGAGGTGCATGCTGGGGGAATTTTAAAGAATCACTTACCAGCAAGAGCATGTGGAGGTTGCATGTGGGTGGATACTTGAAAAATCACTGACCAACATCATATAATGATTGGCATGTTCAAACAAACACCCATGTGAGCAATCATTAAGCCATGGACAATGGATATGGAGCCAGGATCATGATGAAATTGGGGATGGCAGCAGATTTTAATGAATAAATGGTCTAAAGCTATTAAAATAGAGAGAAACTAGCTAGGACAAGATTGAGATAGGATGCTGGTCATGTATGCATGAAACAATGATCAGATCTTAAAGGTTAATCTAGAAATCTATGTAGGAAAGAGCCTTAGATTTTGTCTTCTAACCTGACATTTCCATTTCTTTTCAAGTGTAGCTCATATCTCACTACCACAGGATCTGAAAGCATGATCCCATGCATGGACTGGCAATGAGAAGGCTCTTCCAATATTTTCATTTATTCATGAAGGGCAACTTGATGAGCTTCATGATCAATACCTCCATCAATTATAGGAGCAAGCTTTCCATTGCATTAGTTCAGGTGTGACAAAGATGTTATCTCATTCAGGTTATGTTTAGAGTAGCAGGCAACCATCTGCTTCTTTTGATGTCTTTTTGAGAAGTCAACCGCTTTCGATATCAAGAGGAGACAAATATGCTTACCATGACCAGAACCTTGGGACTAGAATGATGCACATGCTTCGGTGTTTGTGCACCAAATCAAAATTTATAAAACTAAGTTAAAAACCTGAGTTTGGTTGCCAAACCTACCTGCATCATTGAAGGAATCAATGGCCATTAAAGAATTTGGACCATAGGGTCCAAGGGTAACTACTGGCCAAAACATAATAATTAATTAGGTCATCTTCCTTAGCCATTGAAATTTAATTATTATGGACTGGTTGGTGGTCTGTGTCTCCACATGAATGATTACTCGGCATCTTTTCACATAAAGAATCTTGTTACTGTAGTTTTGTCATAAACGTTTTCCATTCATTAAACCAGAAAGCACTCGACGCTAGCTTCGGAACAAATAATAAGGCGAGCAAACCTCAAACCATGAAAATAGAAGTTCCCGATAAGATTACGTTTCCTTGAGGTTATTTGACAAGTATCATGATCAAGCTAAGCTGATCTGATGTTAATTGATTGAAAATAATGCAAAGCAAAGGAAATTTATTATATAATGAAAAATTTACTGAGAGCAAAGATTAAGGCACTTATTTTTATTGAATATGAATAAAAGGACCTAGCATCTGAACAACTATAGTAGGAACTACAAGATCTAATTTAAACAAAAGAGAACCTATAGAAAAGGAATTTAGAGTCATATACACATTTTACCATATTTTGATTCAGAACCTATTGTTTATTTCAGCTGTAACCAATAGAATCAGAAAAAAAGAAGAAAAAAAAAGAGAGAGATTTGAAATTTATGTTGTTACCACTAAGACTAATGCTACCCTAATCCCAATGAAATGGTTAAATGGAAGTGGTGATTGAGTTTTCTCTAGTTATAGCATCGATTTTTAGTGATGCATGTCCGTAAGTGCAAATTGGAGCCCTACCCTTCATCCAAAGTCAGCTGAAGGCCTTGTTCTGAGGTTGTGTACGTCTGGTTACTCATTAATGACCGTGATAGAAACCATTGGCTTCCTTTTCGGTGTGGTGCACCTTCACCTATTCATTTGCCTTGGAAGCAAACATCAGCTTTCCGGCATTCTTTCGAAATTTAAACTCCAATCATAACTTCAACCACCCCAAGAAAAATTAGTCATCGGTTCGATCCAGACTTCCAACACCATCTCATTAGAGCACTCGGTAAGGCAACCCTCATGAGGAAGTTGGTCTTTAATCCACAGCAATGAAACCAGAGGGGGGACCGTCTCAAAAAGCGCAGAGGAGACCATCAATCAGTGTAAATAACTACTAGAACTGACAGTAAAACAGGTGATTTTGCTTAAAGGGACAACAAAATAAGCGATATTTAGGTAGTAGAGAGAATCCAATTGTCCAAGTCCGACCCCCCTCCAATACCATATCATCTTAATATTAAATTTAAGCGAAAGGCCAACCATAAGATGCCCCAACTAACCTTGTCTCATTTCCTTCCCCTAGAACACGGAGCAAACTGCGGGTGATTTCTATTAATTAATATCCTCCCATGCCTTCCAACCATAAAAACTCCAACCAGGCTCACCATTCTCCCATGCCAGCAAAAAGTTCGCTCCACAGCTATTACTGCCACTTCGATCATCTGCAACACCAGTTGTAGCAGTCTCCATGCCGTCAGAAACACACTCATAACTCCTATTAGGCCTTCACTGCTGCTGCCACCTTTTCCACTGCAACACCATACATGATCACATGATCATAAGTTCCCACGGTGAAGGCTTCAATATCAAGCATGGAAGTCGAGTCCGCGACGTGCGAGTGCTGCGGGCTGCGAGAGGACTGCACCCAGGATTACATAAGTGGTGTGAAGGCCAAGTTTGATGGCATATGGTTATGTGGGCTATGCTCCGAGGCAGTGAGAGATGAAGTGAGCAGAGGCAGGAGGAAGGTTTATGGAGTGGAGGAGGCTGTGAAGGCACATATGTCCTTCTGTAGGAAATTCAAATCCAATCCTGCAGTCCGAGTAGCTGATGGAATGAGGCAAATGCTCAGGAGGAGGTCTGGAGACATGTCGAAATCCGACTCGGGAGTTCCTTCCAAGAAGTTTGGCAGGTCGGCGAGCACATTACAAGTGGGGGATAAGACTTCCGTCTCCCTCATCTGATGATTTGAGAGAGTTCTAAGATTGAATTGATATCAGTTTATTGTGGTGCTTAGTTCTTCTAATCTTAGTAGCTCTTTTTCTATTTTCTTGTGTGTTTCTTATGTCTGTGCATACAGGAATTGATCTCAGTGGATCTTTTTTAGGTCCTCAGGACTCCAATAAATGTGCCTGTTCCCTATTTAGAGATTTTGCAGGTCTAGTGGGTTTTGAATGACCATCCTCATATGTTTCTTAATTGTATTGATCTGATCTAATAAAGATTTGTCCTTGGGAGCTAAATCATTATTCCGTTTCTGAATTTATATGTTCTCTTCTTCTTATGGAAATTGCATAAGTTTTCGAGTGCTTGATCAACGTCCTTACTTGTGTCCTAGATTGCAGAGAGTTATGAGACCCGATCCAAAACCAAAGCTTTTCATGTGCACCATAATGGAAAAATCTAAATCCGCAAACATCACAAATCCTCGAATCACATAAAAGGTTGAATCGGGTTACACAGGCATATGCATTGGTATGATGGGGCAAGCCTTGTTGGTTGCTCTTTCAGCAAATTATATAGGCAATGGGGAACTGGAGAACCATCCAAAACTTCAGAGAAGTTACCAATTTTATTGGTAATCCTTTCGAGTACTTTTCTCAGAGAAAATGGGTGGAATCAAGGGGCCATTTATATGGACAAGGCAGGATGAGTGCCTTATCTCATCCCTTGCCCTGTTTCAAACCAGGTTTAAGAGCATAGAAAATTACTCTATAAAACTTCACTTCCAGTTTTCATCTTTTAACCTAGTCTGATCCACATGAGATTAAAAGTTGCATTTCTGTTATAGATTAATTTGCAAAACAGGAGCAAAGTTTTTTCTTCCCTCACTGAGAGCCCAATATGCAATATTTTGTTGATAATTTAAAGCATGCAACTGGCCCTTAGCCGAAATGGACCAATTCGATGTGACTGGAATTAATAGCCACGATGCAATTGGCATTTTGCTCTTGTACTTAAAGGATACTTGTGAGGCATTACCGAAGACCTTGTGCCATTGTTAAACTTCTGTAGGTCTTATCATTAATTCTATTCGTCTCATACCAATAGGATTGGTATTAATAGTAGGAGTTTCGACACAAATGCTCGGCATGTTTAGAGTTCGTCATTCGCTATATTGACGTCAGTATTAACGACAGGGGTTTCTTCTCAACTGTTATTAAAATTTACTACTCCATATGCAATAGGAATTTAGCTTTTGAAGTTTCCTATTTATTATAATTTCCTACATCATTATATTTTATTTCCAAACTAGTGAGAGAAAGTAGAAACAATCATATTCCATGCACTGTGCGGTATATATGCTAGTTAAAACCTAAATAAGAAATAGAGTGGAGGATTTAAGAATTTTAGAATTTTAAAATCATGAGTTTTTGGGACCGGCTAGACTGGTACTCCTTTTTAATGTGGTTAGTCCGCAGATTAGATCGATCAGAAAATATATGACTCACGCATGGTGCACTTTCCAAATGGGTCATTTTTTTCCTAACCCAAGTCCAACCCGAACCATGGATCCAAAATTTGGACTTCTGGGCCCAATCAGGCTAGGACCGGGTCGAGCCGGGCTAAGGTTGACCCACCAGTTGCAGCCCTGCGCAACAAATGGAGGACCCCGCGCCCGCGCCGTGCCGTTTCTCGTCCGTCGGCGCGGCGGTATGCGGAGGCTTTCGCTCTCGCTCCGAGGTCTCCCCTCTTTGGGGCGGAGGGGCTTAATCTCCTGGCCTCCGGAGGCCAACACGGCCGTTTCCAAGGCGCCGCCGCCCCGCCTCTACCGTCCTCCGCCTTCTGCCGGGATCTCGCGGTGGCGCTCCGACGTCCTTGGATCCTCTATTCTTCAATTCCACAACAAGAAGCCCGTAAGCCCTAGATTCGAAACCCTAGCGGAATATACCTCCAAGTTTGTTTACTAATAATTTTAGCGGTGTTTCGGGATTTTCCTGAGCGTTTGATGTTTTGCCGCAGTTACTGGCCGGAACAAGTGACGTCACAACTGCTATATCGCGGCGCTTCTCTTCGATCAATGAAAGAGGTAATTATATTTGTTCTTGTTCTTTCATTGCTATTTGAATTGAATGCTGAATGAATTGTCCCAATACTGCAACGTTTTGCATATGCTTGCTAGTTTTGCGAATTCACGTAGAATTTTGATATGTTATTGCTAGGTTGTGTTGCAGCAAATAGTTTCGGTTATTTACTATTGTAATTGTCAATGACAATCATTTCTTGTGCCGTCTTTAAGGAAACGACGAGTTTGTATTTGTAAAGACTAGCTTCTTTGTGTGAAGTTGGTATGTAATTAGAACATGTCTCATGTAAGAAAGGTCATCAATTGACTGATGTTTTTCACTCAACTACAATCCTAATGTGTTCCTCCCGTATTAGCATTTTATTGCTTAAGTAACGAAACTTCATTTTGTTGCTTTCTGGGACTTTGGATAATAATTATTCCCCAGATTAAATCATATGGTTGACTTGGATGTCTTATTTTTTAAAAGTTATACCTTTACCAACATTCACATTGATTTGATGGTCTTGGAGGGACTTAAGCAGTCTTATTGTTTTACAAGGCCATGCACTCCAAGGAATGGATAATATCTTTGTTGCATTCTGAAAGCATGCTTTTGATATGCTTCAAGTTCTCATCATGCTGCTGGATGCTTGGAGCTTCTTGCATTGTTTAGTCTCAATTAAAATGTTGATGAAGACTTGACATGCATTCTCTGTATGATAGATCTTACCATTATGATGCCATTATACTCCCGCTTTGCTGCAGATTGATGCTGCTATTAGGTTTGTGAGGCATCAAGGCTGTGGCTTTTTTGTCTAATTTGGACAAAATTTGTCAAAAATTTTGATTAGCCTTTATTTCTCGAAATTATTTGTATGAACTTACTTTCTTTTGTAATGATTACTCAACTTAATTGGAGGAACTTTAATGATAAAAAGAAAAATTTGTTTCAGTCAAGATGACAAATATATATATATTTTTTTCTCATCTTTTGACAAAGAAATAAACTATATATGCCACAATATGAAATAGCCTACCAAGTCTCCTTGCAAACTTTAGGATTCCATCATGGCTTCTTATTCTAGTAATCAAAGAGGATAACTCATGATGACTAGATGAACAATTGAAGATGAATATAGACCCAAAACAGTAAGTTTCAGCCATTGTAGTTGTTCTATAACAACCGAACATCTAGGTGGAAGCAACTCATTCTGTCTTCTAATGAATTTTGGCTCAAGTCCTACTTCTATCACTTTCTTGACAATTAGCAACTGCACTCCTCTAAGAAATTAGCTAGAAACATTATTCTCTTGGTTGAATCCTACTCGTCTTACTTAAGTTTGGGGGGCCAGGGGGAGGGCTCCTCGCTTAAGATAATTGATACCACTTGTACTTTTTTCTTGAATTGAAGTTTGAACCACAATGATGCATTTTTAACTTAAGACCAATCAAATTAACAGTTAGAAATTGCAAATAGCCATTTAAAATAAAATAATTAAGGACTAAATCATAGAAAACTTTATTATGCCCATTGATTTCTTTCTTTTTTTCTTATAACCAACCCATTTCATATCAATCCACCATTTTCTTGCTCGTGGCTTTGCATTGGGGGGATTTTTTTTTTTTTTGGGGGGGGGGGAGGATGTTCCAAAGGACTCATCTTAGTGAAGATTCAGATCTTCTATAGACCATGCATTTCTTGATGCAATAACTGATATCAATATGGAGCTTTGGTGGGGAAGATATTGAAGGACTAGCTTAAGTCAACCTAATTGACTAATTTTATGTTATAAATGTTGAAAGGAAAAAGGCACAATTTAATCATGAAATGCCACCATTATGGCCAATTTCTCCACCTTTTTTGAGCGATATATTGCAAGTTTGGTGGGTATTTCTTTGAATGGGGAACAACAAGGTCTTATGATCCAATGTGTTTAGAGGAAGCATTATGGTAGGTTCATATACTCTTTATGACTAACGAAATTTCTATTCAAAGTCTATGTTAAAAGGACTTGGAGGTAACGGTAGCTCTTCAACCAAATGTTCTTATTACATATGAATGTTCTAAGAGGAAGAGGGAGTAGGCATGTGAGATCTTCGCTTGCTTGCCTTGTAATCAGCTAACAAGAAGACAGTTAAAAGGAAGAGGGAAAATTATGGTCCATTAGCTTTAATTCAACCTAGCTAGCTCATAGCATAGAAATGTTAGAAACCTGATCAAGTGTAAAGCCGGGGTAGTCATCTACGTGTGTGTGTGTGTTAGAGGGGGGGGGGGTTACCATTATAGCTTATGGACAATTATTCTTCCTTTTTTTTTGGTGGGGGGGGGGGGGGGGGGGGGCGCATTCAGTGCAGCGTAATATTATGTAGTAGAAGCTCTATTAAGACATCTTAAAGAAACTGAAATAGGGAAATGTATCTCAGTAGCTTTGTAACTATATCTTATCTTTGTATAAAAATACAGTAATACCTTTGATAGTTGGTATTCTTACAAAAATACAAATCCATCATATTTTAAATGTTAACAATGATATACCGGCATATAAATCTAAATCTTTTGGTGAGGTGGCCTCTGCCAACTTGTCATAGGAGAACAATATTAAGATGTGGAGAAATTGGTGGAATTAAAAACAAGCGAATAACATATATGCACAATGCAAAATAAAATAAATAAGGCCTGAAATTGTATTCATAAGGAATTGTAAAGGAATCCATCATTTTTCTAATTTTCTACCAATTTTATAAAGTTTCTCTTTCATTCTTTTGACTCATCTTTCATATTTGATATAATTCCAATGTACTCCTAGTTTTTGCAAATTCAAAATTCTCAAGTAAGTTGGATTTAACTCTAATATTTAATCCATGACTATCCTAGCTTTCTACAGGCATTATTTAAGTACAATAAGTTGAAAAAGAGAAAAATGTATTGGCTGAACAAATTTATTTTAAAAATAATGCAGTAAAGCATATAATTTGCAATTGTGTTTCCAAGTGTATTCATAGGAAAACAAACCTTTAACATACAAAACATAATAGAACCTTTAAAAATGTTATAAATAGTTGCTTCAGGCATGGTTTGCTGAATCGAACCGAATTGCTCAGTTCACCCCATATTGAAATGAACCGGTGCAGGGCTGGATCAATTTGGCTCTAGTTTACGAGACCACCTTCGGCATACCTCCCATGCATCATATCGAACCAAAGCTTACTGACCTATATCGAGATAAAAATTGGAAAAAAATGATTTAACTCGGTCTGCTGAACCAGATTGAATTGCCTAGTTCACCTTATACCAAGCCAAACTAGATGTCGATCAATATGGATCCTGGTACTGATTCTACAGACCTTGACTTCAGAGATAGCGACAAGGAGAGGGAGGAGTCTAAAGAGAAACATCTAGCTTCCATGACAAGGATTGAGTATGATAGATTTTGGAGTGGTGGATGCCCAAATGCCAATCACTTCCATTGAGGAAAATTTGGCTATGGAGGTTGGCCAAAAGAGATAGGATAGCCAAATAGGGGGCAACAAAGAATGTGGTAGAGACGATGGAGCATTGGGACATATTTCTTATTAATATTGGGCATTCACTTTAGTAGGAAAGGTTTGGTGCCATAAATTTTGATGGTAAAGAGTATAAGGGAATCAACATCAAGGTCATACTAGCCAGTGACTAGTTCAATATAGTCTCTATTTGTATTGTGTTGTGCCGAGATGTACTGGAACCAGCAGGAGGGAGAGGGATAGCTGGGAGAGGGAGGGAGGGAGAGAGAGAGAGAGGCATAACGTTGTTGGCAGCTATGGTGAAACCCTAATGCTAGCCATATTGTCCTTGTCATTCTATCCAGTTTTCTCATTGCAAAGCTATCATCTTGTCATCATCAAAGATCATCGAGAGAGGGAAGAGAGGAGACGAAGGTCAGGATAGGAGAATTAAGAGGGGGACAGTAGAATAAGGAGATCGGGAGAGAGAGAGAAGAGTGAGAGAGAGCCAGGAGGGATTTTTATAATAAAATAGTTTGATTTTGGAACTACATCAATCAGAACAATCATGGTAACCAATTGGTCTTGTTCGAGATGGTTTGACAATCCTTGGTCAAAAATAACTCAAATTTTAGAGTGGGCACTCGTACAAGCATAGAAAAAAGTCTCAATGTGTTGGAAATTAGGAGAAAACAAGCTATGTTGCCACCAAATGAGATTTGATTGTATAGCCTAAAATCTAACAAAGAGTGCCCTTGTTTTTCCAATTTAGTCATGAGATACATGGAAGTGGGGTCCAAGCAAGCTAGGAGAATAATTTTCCTATGCATAGAAGTGGGAAGAGGAATCAGGGGGGTACTTAACTCTGGTTCAAGGAAACATAGGTTTGGTTGGGCATGAATAGTGTAACATACCTCATTACTTGAAAGAAAATAAAATATGTAGTTCTCTCCTGTAGTCTTTTAAAACCCGCGTAAGTCTATTGGGTTGATCCTCTCGACCCTCCACTTGATGTTAATTTTTGGTTGGGTTAACCAAAAACCTAGAAGTTTTATGAAACCCAGTGATTCAAGCAGTTCAATTACTTGAATCATCTTATCGAACCAATATCAATCTACTAAGTGTAAAACACATAAGAAAGGGAAACGAAAAGAGAGTCATAGATAGAAGTTTTGCAAATTGCAATCTCTTTGATAGTTTGACCACTTCTGCCCATCATAATTATTTGAACATCACTAGTGAGGGAGAAGAAGCCAACCATCGTGGACCTTTTGCTCTTAAATTTTTCACCTTTGATCAACCCTCCAACTCCCAGGCCATAACATAATAGCCAATGGGCACCAACCAAATCAGGTGGGAGTAGAGCCATCGTAATCTGTGGGAACAAAGGGCATCATGAACAAATCTTGTGGGATTAGATGATGATTTGACCAAATATGGTGGGATTCGAGACAGAACAACCATATCTAACTTCTCCTCTTCCTCCTCTTCTTCTTATGGTTTTTAACTGCCCAAACCAGCAAGATCTCCCTCCTTTCTTTTATTTCTCTAGTTCTTCTAAATTTGAAATGAGGTGGAGCCTCCGATTCCAAGGAGATAGATCTTGATGGTTTGGAAAAATACTGGTTGAGTTCAGATTTTACAAGGAGAAAGATATATGGAGTTGGTTTAGGATTTGAGAAGGAAAAGATGTATGGAACCAGTTGACCCATGGTTGACCCATAGTGAAATTGGGAACCCTAACCATGTTTAGAATACTGCATCAAGCAAAATCTTTCTACAGCATATTTGTAGAGAGAAAGGATGTTATCAGCATTTTATAGCTTCATCTGTAATAAGACAGGTAAGATGGATAGAGCACCGGCTTTTGCCCTATTTGGGAATGTTTCGAATAGGAGAGACATAATATAACATGGCATAAATCACTGCTGACCATTAAAGAAGTTAGATGGTGTTGTTATGAGGAGTAAGACTTTGAAAGCTTAACTCTTGGTTAAGATGTGAAAGATTTTGAAAAAGTTTTAGCAAAAATAAATGCAAGAAATAAAGCAAACTCATCCGGTGAATGAGAAGGGGATGAGAATATGAGAGGAGCAAGAATCATATAGTGCTCGTTGTGGATCAAATATTTGATTTTGATTGGTTTAACTATAGTGTTTCTTTTGGCTAAAGTTGGAATGCAGGGAGACCCTTGATTTTAGAAGCAGGGTGCGCCTAGTTCGAGGTGTGCCAAACTGTGATGGTTCTGGTGTTCGAAACGAGCACCGGCGAGGATGGTGGGAGGGAGAAGGAAAGAGAGGAAAAGGGGGGAGGCCTCCAGAGCTTTGCCCTCCTTAAAGAGAAAAGTAGAGAGAGAGGGGGGAGGAGGGAGAGGGAGGGAAGGAGATGGAGATGGTAGGGAGACTGGCGGTGGCCATCGGAGGGCCGTGGAGGTCCTCAAATGGTCGGATCTTCCATCTCACCCTCCACTGGATGGAAACAGGGGAGACTCACCTCTATTTCGATCGTGATTTTTTTTTTTTTTGTGCGACATATAGTGAAGTCAACAACCCTTTTAGTTGGCAATAAAAACTAAATCATGATCGAAACAAGGGTGAGTCACTCATATTTCAATTGGGTGGAGGCCAAAAAAGGAAGATCTGACCATCTTGAGGTCTCCGACAGCCACCGTCGGCCTCCCCAACCTCTCCCTTCATTTCCCCCTCTCTCCCTTCCCTCCTCTCTCTCTCCGATTCTCCCTATTTCCCACTCCTTCAATCATTCGGGGGCCTTTACGGCCCTTCAGTGGCCACCATTGGCCTCCCCGCCCTCTCCCTCTCCTTCTCTTCCTCTCCCCTCTCTCTTTCTTTTCCTCTCTCCCATTCTCCCTCTCCCTCACTCTCTTTGGTGTGTTGGTTCGAGCCTAGCATGGAACAGCATGGGGGCATACCAAACTTGCCGCAGGCTAACTATTACGGGCTCTAGTTCTGGCACCGCCAACCTTGTTTGGAAGAGTACTTAAAATTGAGATCCAATGCTCAGTTTTATTAGGTATTCTAATCTCTACATCCAAGTAAATATGGAGGTATTTTGGCATACTCTTGGGGCAAATGGAAGAATAGATAGAAAATGAAATGATTCATCAAAAAGACACCAAAGAGGTTCAGAGTTCTTAGTGCAATTGCTTATCTTCTTTCCTGGTTTATGTGAGCTAACATTTGGTCCTCTTGTGGGGTGCTCAAATAGTTGAATAGAGACATGTTTATTGGGACTTGATCATTTTCTTCGAATATGTGGGTTCTTATGGTTCACCCTTCAAAGGCATCTCAAGTGTTAATAACATGCCTTTCCAACATGAACTTTCCAGTAACATGCCAGATTGTCATGGTTTCTATTTGTGAAGAAGGGAAAAAATTTCACCTATGGAAATTTCTGTTTGCTGTGAGAATTTTGCAGCAAAGTTTCCTTGAGAGCCAATCCATTGCCTACATCACTTGGCCGAATCTGCTGTAGTAAATGTTTATGGTTCTGAAAGGTCACATGGACTGTTTTCCAGTAATCCTGAAACAAAAGTTATTGTCTATGTTCACACAACAAGGACAATGTCAAAAGAACATATTGCAGAGGCCATCTTATCCATGGAGGTCAGGGCCCATCACATTCTTTCTCATTTACTATTTGGCAAACATGACATTATCTTCTTACTGATACTCTTTGGTATTAGGTGAAATGAGTCTTTTGGATATTAAAATCCAAAATATGAATAAACAGAAACTAAATGGACCATAAAAAGACAAATTAAGCATGTGCCATTGCATCGTTTCCTTTTCCCCTGACAAATTTTTTGAGCACTAAATTTGATCATATTATCAGGAAGTTATTAAAATTTGTGAACATGAAAGATGAGTCATTTCTAGTATATTTCTGTGTGGTAATTTTTTCAATTACTTTGTTTTTCTTTTTTTAAAAAAAAGGATTATCGACGCATGTATGTTCTTTAAATTGCTAATTACTTGAAGATAATGAGGTAGTCCTGGTGCGTAACTGACTGCGTTGATATACTTTATAGATGATATCTCACTTGAGGAAGATGCTGAGAGGAAAGTAGGTTGGTTGTTGAAACTCATCTTCATAGGAACCGCATCAGTTGTTGCTTACCAGTTCTTTCCTTACATGGGTAAGGGATGCATCATTGCTGACATATTAATCTCATTTTTCTTAAACCTGAATTTTTACCACCTAAACTGATAAAATGACAGGCGATAATCTGCTGCAACAGTCCATCTCACTTTTGCTTGTCAAGGATCCCCTGTTTAAAAGAATGGGAGCATCCAGATTGGCTCGTTTTGCAGTTGATGGTATTTTGTCAAACTCCCATGACCTTTAGCTTAATTGAATATATTTGCACATTTCTTGCAGATATTTATGGTGATTGCCTTTCATGTACATGTATTAGTGTTTTGGTTTTATTCATATCCCAGGACCTCATGTAGTCTTACAAAATTATCTTATAACAAGTTTTTTGAGCTATTGGAGATGAAGTAAATTTGCTTTATCATTAAAATCGAATTAATTACCTAACACAGCTTGTGTAATAGCAAGGTTTCCATACCAGGTGTATGGTATCATACCAATACTGAACCAGTGTATGGTACCATACCGACACTCAGCAAACTGAACCTTACCATACCATACCATAACGCGTACCAAGACGGCGAACCTTGTGTGATAGTTTCTATTTCCTAGTATAATTATTTTCATTCCCATGAGGTGTGTTTCTCATGATGACTTTACTATTGGTAGGATGGTACAGTTTAAATTCTATGCATACCGAATACAACATGCAATTACACTTCTGCATCGGTTGTTGCAATGTTTTTGATCAAAGTCTCATGAGCAGCCTTTAGGTTATATTACGCCCTTGAGGTACTGATATTTTTTTCACTAAAACAAAGATTAGTGTTAAGGATGTTTGAGAACAGAATCTCATTCTTTCTCATTTGCTATCCTGCTGTTAATCTTTTAAAAGATTTCTTGCTTCCCCCATTGTTATGAGTTTGGTTTCCTCTTTTTTGTTTTTATATTTTCTAACTAATGCTTTAAAGAAAACAAATTCAGCATTATGTCTGTTCATTGATGAGAGATTGTGCAGGGGCCAAAAAATTAGAAAATGCTCTAACAAAGATTCAGGGCAAACCGATCTGATTGTACTGCTTGTTTTATCTAGGTTGGAAAAAGAAAATTACTGCATAGAGCACATATACCTTCCTGTCATGCATGATTCTTGCTATTTGCATGTGAATTGTAATTGGAAGGAATATTCCTCTTGCCCTCTAAGTGGACCTTACATATTGGCTTGTAACTATTGTAAGGAAATACCAGGAACATATCTTGCTTGACGAACCATGTTTCCCATGAGAGTATCCAGTTTCTTTTTTCTTTTTGCCTCTTTTCAGGTTGTTTCCTTTTGAAGAGTTCATTATATCTATTCGTTCGAAGTAACATGATGAGATATAGATTTTGATCGCAGTTTGAACTTTTAATTTTAGGATTTCTGGTCTGAAATTCTGATATTCTTCTATACCGTATGTAGATGAAAGAAGGATGAAAGTGGTAGAAATGGGTGGAGCTCAAGAACTTCTGAATATGCTTGAGGCTGCAAAAGATGACAAAACACGCAAACAAGCCCTGAAGGCTCTTGTTGCTCTTTCACACTCTGGTGAGTCTTCAAAAAATTGTCATGCAGATTTTGCCCAATTTAGTCTGTGATGCCAACATAAGTTGAAAATTAGAATTTACTTATTGCCTAGCATATATGCTAACATCATTGCACAGTGTTGTATAGAGATATTCTCTCAAACAAAGTTTTCCTTTATGTAGTTTGCATCAATGTGTGACCTACCTTTACCTGATCAAATAATTGAAGTTAATGATCCATATTTAGTTTGCTCATTGCTACAACCAATACTTGTCTTTCTAGAAGACGTGTTAGTTTATTTGGTTATTCCTCTTTAAACTGAAAACACGTGGAGGTCTGCATGCAACAAGGAAGCAACTGATGTGTTCTATAGAAGAGTTGTTTCTGGTTGATAATATATTTGGTGCTACTGACTGGTTGGATTCACCTGGGGGTGCATGTGTCTATATATCTATGCATCTGTATATCTATATATTGTAGATCTCTCTCTCTCTCTCTCTCTCTCTCTCTTTGTGAGTGTGTGTGCACGTGTGCTGTGTGCATGTGCTTGCGGGCATGTATATACTAGGATTCGGTAGACAAGATTTGATGCCAAACCTGGTCAGGTGAAATTGAAGATAGGGATCCAAAAATGAAGATTTGAGCTATTGAATATGATTTACTATCTCTAGATTATTAACAACCCAAATATTATTCATTTTGTGTACCCTGTGCATATGCATCAAGTAGTTACATATAGAAAATTTAAATGACATGATGTAAAGCCATTGTAACCACTTGATGCATGGACAAGGAGTTTCTAAAGTACTTGACTTTTGTTTTCGAAACAATTTAGAAGTAGCAGAACACATTCAATGGCTCAGATTGCTGTTCTAGACTTCCATCTTCTGATATTGCCTGATTGGATATGGCTCCATATTTGCAACAAGAGCATAGCCTACCTCTATGATGGAGGAGATGTTTAGAATTAATTTTGGGAATGAGTTCGACCTACCATCACCTCATTCACCATGATGTAGATGAACTTGAATCTCCTATGATCCTTTGAATTTCTGAAGCAAAAGATGAAGCTTCTGTTATGATGATATCCATTATCTGCTTTGTTATATGAATCTAGAGGATTTTGTCGCTATCACATTGTTTTGTCTTTTCTTACCGTTGGTTTGATGTAATGAAGACATGCTGAACTTGTCATGTGATTGTGGTAGGTTAATCTTGATCCTCTTAATCTGCCATTTGACACTGAGGAAAGCAAACCGTGAAGCATTTTGTTCTATGACAATTTATTGCATCTGTTTAAAGAATTTAAAAAATCATTTGTTTTAACCCTGAAGTTATGTTTTTCTACTTCCCCTTGGAAAACTGCAGATCAAGCTGCCGAGGCTCTGCACCAGGCAGGTGCAATCACTATTGTTAGTTCTGTACCAAATTCCTTCGAGTATGCTGAGGTTGAAATGTACAAGTCCAACCTCCTTGGGAGGTTTCGAGAACTAAAACATGATATCATTGCATTAGAGGGAAAAGGCAATTGATTGATGCATCAGGTTCAAGTTCTCTCATTTTAGTCCCGATGCATAACTGTTTTTACACAGTATGGAAGTAACTCATTGGCCATTTTTGTTACTATGGGTCTTTGAGAACCCTAAAATGTATCTGAAGATAATTGTTACTTTAAGAGGCGATGTCCATGCATTGCATGGATTATTAATCAGAATGTACATTGTTGAAGTTGATTTTTCTTGTGTTCTTGCTAGTTCTCTTGTTCTTATCATATTCCCTTATTCTTATGGGTGCAACTGGTTAAGCTATGATCTTGGACAACATATCATTCAAGTGACTGAAAGAGATGAAAGCATTGGGAGATGTATGCATCAAAATTGTTGTATGCTGGATCTCAAAGTCTTAGTCTATTAATATTTTGAGAGGCAAACGTTCCATGGGAATTATATCCATATTTCCACCTCTTGCTAAACCTCCTGTCAAAGCACTAATTAGAGGATGAATTATTCAGAATTAGCAAGCTTCTGCTGTGATGTGAAAAGGTGGAAAACAGAATTAAAAACTTTCCTCCTAGTAACTTGTGAAAGAAAAAAATAAAAGGAAGAACATTACTGGCACATAGTAATTGAGAATGAAAGTTATTTCAAGTGGTATCTTCATACATATTCAAACATGTTGCTAGATGACCTCTCCTTGTGTCTCTATCAAAGTATTAATAAGAGGATGAACTACTTCGGATGTAAAGCGCATATCATTGAAAATGTTGGAAAATGGTGGAATTGGAAAAATCTTTTCCTAGCGCTCTTGTAGATCAAATATATATATATATATATATCCTTTACTAGGATGTGCTAATGAAGAATAAAAATTATTGTAAGTGGAATCTCTTGCATATCTTTTCTCCTCCTGCTAATCCACCTCCCTTTGCTCCTCTTGGTCAGAGGATGAACTACTTAGTTTATAGAGCTTTTGCCATTATTCAAAAAAGTGAAACATAGAGATTGAAGACTTGCATTATAACGCTCTCATGTAGAGGTAAAAAGTAGATTGGATATTATCCATCTAAATTTATTTTCATATATGAATTTATCCAAATATAGATAGAAATTTGAGCATCCAGTTAATATCCATATTCGTATCGATATTTGTCAAAGAAAAATTAATATAGATATAGCTATACAATCATCTAATCTGTATTTGATATTTAATTCTATTTATAATAATATTTAATTATATATAGACTCATGAAATTTATAAGTTTCAACCTTAGTTATTTTTTAACCAATGCATTTGTATCTCATAGAAGAAAATGCATTGAAATTGATGATTTCGAACCGTGCTGAAGATTCCATCAAAAGAAAAAAAAAAAGGCTATTTCAAAGAGTAGCAGAAATTATCTTTTCTTGCTTCTTCTCTTTTATAACAAAATAATAACTTCTACAATCATGCTAGATGGACAATAGTGGTCCTCTTTCAATGGTGAGCAAACTCTTAATAAATGCGAAAATAGCAGCTTAATATGTTGAGACCCATGTACAAAGATACCTAAAAGAAAGCGGGTATATTTGATTCCATTAAAACATGTACGCATAAAATCAGTACATTTTAGACTCAGTCTAAGTATGTTGGGCTAAGTACATATTATGATTAAAACTACTCATTTTTCAACCAATGCACATTTCATGGATTTGATAATAAAATCTTCTAATATGCAATATTTGATTTATTTTTGGCTAGTTAAAGAGCTAAAGAACTTAAACTTTTACTATCAAATGAAATATAAATGATGAATTGGCATATATTTTGTAAAAAGCTGAAAAGTTCTCTTCTGCTTGTCTTTTTTTTAACTATACTCTCTATTGCTGCATCAAAATGCCAATTTCATACCATTCTACAAAATTATGTACCAAATATTTTAATTACTTATTTGTTATCCAAAATAAAAGATCCACACTTATCTTTCAATTAGTTCATCCTTTAATTTTAGAAAAATAAATAATTTAAATTTTTTATTAAAAATCTTTCAATTACTAGAATTCTCCTAAATGCTTGTTTAGATTTCTTGATAATATCAAAGATGCCAACCTTCCTTTCAATATCACTATAATTGGATCATAACTTACTAATTTTTTGGTTCCATATTCATGAGTGAAAGGTGGCTTTGCATCAAGAAGAAAGGCATGATGCTTCGAATGATATAATTTTAGATGCTCACCAAAGGAACCAACCATTCTATTGATTAGCTTGCTTTAGCCGATTTTGGAGTTACTACATCATCTTTGTTCTATCTACAAGCAACTCTATTTTTTTTCTTTCACCTTTGCTTTGTTGTTTGTTTTGATGATAAGAGAATAAAAAAAGTAGGAAATAAAAGAGAAAGCAAAATAACATGGACGTGGAATTATAAGGAAAGTGGAGAATAGGAGAAGAAGGAAGGTTACAATAACACATAATAATCTTTTTCTTTCTCCTTTGGCTTGTTTTGGATTCAGGAAAGGTGATAAGAATAAGGTAAATATGGGATGAGCCAAGAGATAGGGGGTGCAATTGCCTCTTGACTTTTTGGTTTGCAAGTTAATATTAGGTTGGTAAAAACAAAAATTGAACTAGTGTGCTTATTTTTATTTCCACGAATGTCCCATCTATTACACTACTTATTCTTTTCTCATTTCATAAGTTTTCTTTGATAGTAGTTAAGAAGAAGAGACAATAGAAGAAGAGATTACCTAAGTTCTTATTTTTAATCTCTCTTTCTCTCTCTTATGTAGAGAACTTCAATTTCTATTTTTTGTTGTTAAATTCATTAAAGCTTTATAGTGAAAGTTTTTGAAACTCAAGGCAGTAAAACTTACTACTATCGATACCTCATCCAGGTTTAAATGCTAATGCCATTCCCATATATACAATCACTCAACATGGCTACAACTTGATCAATGAAAAAATATGCCAAGAAATATTTTTCTAACCTGCTCAATGAGACTGCATACATAGCTGCTTAGATGCCACCATAAAAGAGCACTCAATCATTAGGCTTGGTAGGAATAATATTTCATAATGTTGCTGAAGAAACTCAAAGCCCCTAGGGTAGGCTAAATGGACAAGGTCCTTAAGCTCAACTAAGAATTAAAGTTCTTAGCAATCAAAGCAACTTTACTCCTTGAGATCATGGCTTCAAGAGCCATGTTCCTTAAGCAAGGATGATTTATCAATTAGCTGGTCTCTAGTAGAAAATGATTTCATAGTTCAAATACTTTATGGACAAGAGTCAATAAGACTTCTAGGATGCCATGACTGCCAAGTGGCTAATTTTCTTATTTGCACCACATCTCAACAATCTAAAAATAGCTATAAGCAATCACATGGACTAATTTGGGTGAAGTTAAATAAAGGGGCAAGTCACGTCATCCATGTCGGGATTAATGGAGTACAGTTATGATAAGTTTAGCCATGATGTGAATAAGTAGGTTGAAGGATTGAGCCTTGGTTGTGATTAACTTCAAACCCTGCAAAGAATGCTGATAAAGGATCAAGGAAATAGAGTCGGTCATATAGATTTTCAAGTGCAAGAGACTATATCATAAGTTAAGGTAAAAGAAATGGCTAGTAGGATCTATGACCGATAAAGTATGATTATTGATTTGATAGTTAATATAGGATGATTATGCAATCGAGTGTGTGTAATGAAAAATAACTTGTATTGTTTATTAGAACTATCATAAGTAAAAGACATACACAATAACCATCAAGAGTAGACGGTTATTTTATACTATTATAAATAATAAAATTATACTCTATATAAAGACCTTTCAATAATTAATTCAATAGATATTTAACTTTTACTCTATCTTTTATCCTAGCAATAAATGTAATTAATTTAGCTTTCTATCATAACTCAGTATGTACACCCTTACTATAATTTGGTGCTACGCCTATCTTATAGCCTAATGGTACATCTTTTAATATAACTCAATGCTACAATCCCTCGTTCACCTTTACATGGTGGTGTGATGGTGGTGAAACTCCTTGAAAATCAAGATACTTAGAACTATACTACTGTGTATCCTCTCTTCGATCCCCATTATTATATTTTTGACTAATTAGATGTTGAATGGCATGCTCGCATACACCAACCTTATTATTGTTAAAAACTAGTATCTTTCTCCACTAGCCAACCAAGTTTTCTTGAAGCTTAAGTTCTCTGGTGCTTGCTCAAACGAGATGGGAACAAATATCAACAAGTATTTCTCTTAAATGACTAATAGGGCCTTGCATAATCATTATCACATCGTTTTCAGTAGGATGCTACATAGTCATCATCACATCAATTTTAATGGGACACTACACGCTCATCATCATATTATTTTTGATGAGATCTTGCATAGTATTATCGCACTTGTTCTCTTGAGACATCCACATAGCTACCATCAGATTATATGGAAGGAGATCAAAGAGGTAGCTATAAAGAAAGTGATTGCCACACTAAGACCACTTTTGGATTGATATATAGCATCTTTGTCCTTGCTTCTGAAATGATTTGAAAAATTTCATTCATGGTTGAAAGCCAATATGCGAAATTACAATACAATACTATAAGTTCTATAGTAAAAATGGCTAAACCGATCCTTGTGATAGATAAAATAACTTATCAACTAGTGCATGAAAGTATTGGATTCTATGAATCCAAATTGGAGACTTTGGCTAATTAGAAAATAACAACAGCAGACAATATTATGGAGACCTTGGAATCTACTGATCAAGGTATCATGAAAGTTATGCCAATGAAGTTGTAATATACCAACTTACCAAGAGATGTTTTGGTCAACACCTAATCGAAGTTTGAGATTGTCGATCATGGTAAGTTATCAAAGATTGTAATTCATATTGATAATAATTTTTAATCATTTGCCCAATAGTAAAGGACAAAATTTTAGTAGTCTCAAAATTTCAGCAATAAACATGAGAAGGCAACATGATAATATATGATGCAATCTTGTCAAAGAGAGCTTCTAGAGATTTTTTACATGATGTACATTTCATAAGCTGGAGAGCAACATAAAAATATGAGGGCCAATTTTCTAGTTCTTGGCATTATGGATGTTCAAAGATCGTCATGTAAAATATGGATAGTATGGATCCTAGTATTCTACAAAGATCTATCGAAATATTGAAAAAGTGAAAAATTTGATCAGAAGGCAAAATAATAGATAGTGTTATATATTATTATCATGAGTGCATTCTATTGAGTTTTGGCCAAGCGGCTAATACAAAAAGGAACGTCCTACTGCTATCTAAAGACCTCTCATATTTCTTCTGAGGAGCGTGGGATGTCAACTGAGAAGTGATTATTCTATAAAAAAAGATTGAAAGTTGAAAGCTTGTGGTTGTTCCTAGGATACATCCAAGGCCAAATTTCTCCTTACTATCATATTCATACTTCTCCGATTCTTCCTTTAGGAGTTGTATTCCCTAGCAAAAATTGGTCAGTTCTACTTCAAGGGATATGATTGGATTCTTTTGGGCCAGCTAGTGGATGATAGATGTTAAAAATTTTGACCAACTTGTATTAAAGATTATCGGCCTTTTGGTTCTTAGCATTACGGATGTTCAAGAATTCTCATGTAGATTATGGATAATATGGATCCTAGTATTCTACAAAGATGTATCAAAATATTGAAAAAGTGAAGAATTTGATTTGAAGGAAAAATATCATGATATTCTACTTAGTATTGGCCAAGCAGCCAATACAACGAAGTAACATTCTACGATTATCTAAAGACCTCTTACACTCCTCTTAGGGAGTATGGGATGTCAACTTAGATGTTATTATCTTATAAGAAAATATTGAAAGTTAAAGGCTTATAGTTATTCTTATGCTATATCCAAGGCCAAATATTTCTTTACTATCATATTCATACTTCTTATATTCTTTCTCTAGGAGTTGTACTTTCCAGTAAAAATTGGTCAGTTATGCTTCAAGGGATATGATTGGATTCTTTTGGGCTAGCTAATGGATGATAGATATTAGAAATTTTGACCAACTTATGTTGAAAATTATTAGCCTAATCTGCAAAAGATAGACTAAACTTTGATGGACAAAATTATTAGTAGAAAATATTCAAAGAAGTATTATCTACGACTATAAGAGCTACACGAGAAAATATAAAATTGAAAGGCCATGCTATTTGGCTAATATAGATAGAAGTACAATGCTGAATAGACTACCGCATTCAATGTGCTTCCGTTGCTTCTAACTTAGGTTGATAAGATTTCTCATCATTATTGGCTCATATAAGCTACAAAATACTATCCACCATATTTCATCATTGATAGTGGTAAAATAGTGTAGTGGACTAAAGGCTTAGATATGGACTCAGCTGATGTGAGTGGAAATATAAAGAGTTTGTTCGGACCAACTCAAAAAAAGTATGAACACATATTCAGCTTAAGATTAATAGTGAAGATATCAACTTACTGAATTAGAAAATTGAGGATGATGGTATTCCAATTCGGCAATATAATTCATTAGCGATAATTAGTTAATCAAGATTAATAAGATGATCTTACCAATATCCAATCTCATCATAATAAGTGAAATAATGTTAGAGGAGTCATAAGGTTAGTCAGGAAGAAGAAAGATAAGTACTAATTAGAAGGCTATAGAGACTATTTATAGAAAAGCCATAGCCCATCAAAAGGCAAATCAAAATCTTCAATAATATGGAGAATAAAACTATATCCCTATCAATATAAAATGTTCTTTAAGTAATTGGAAAGGATATAAGGAGATTCTCAAGGATGATCGATGCTTTAGGTAAAAGGCAATTATTATAGCAGTAATTATGATATTTTTATTTTGCAGTCACCAAAGAGATAACTATAAACATTGCATTAGCCTCTTGATTATCAATAACAAAATATGAGGGGCATTATCTGTACCATATCTTACCAACGTAAAAAATAACTTAAAGCAAATGCTATCTCAACTAATTTGGACAAAGTTAAAAATAGATGTAAGTTATATGACCCTTGTTGAGCTCATTGGAGTATGGCCATAAAAGGTTTGTCATGCTGTAGATAGACAAATCAAAGGATTGAGTCTTAGTATTATTAACTTCAAAGCATACGAAGATCACTGGAAGAGGACTAAGCAGACTTAGTTAATCTCAAAGATTTTCAAGTGCATGAGACCATATCATAGATTAAAGTAAAAGAAATAGACAATATGAGTCATAGTTAATAAGATGTGATTATTGATTGATAGTTAATATGGGATAACTATATGATCGAACATGCATACATAATGGAAGATAACTAGCATCGGTTACCAGAATTGCCAAGAATAAAAGACATAGATAGCAACCATCAAGAGTGGGCAATGATTTAATATTAATATAAATAATGAAATTATACGCTATATAAAAAAATCTTCAAACAATTAATTGAATGAACTTTTATCTTTTATCTTAGTCTAATCTATCTTTTATCCTAGGAGTGGTGCAACATATTTTTCTACCATAGTGTAGTGTTATACGTTTACTATAGTCCAATGCTATACTCTTATCATAATCTAGTACTATACTCTTCTACCATAGCCCAATGTTACACCTTATTAACTTTCAGATGATGGTGAAAGTTCTTAAAGATTAAGGCACCTAGATCTACATTATTCTCTATCTTTCATTCGATCCTCAGCACCATCTTTTTTGTTGATTAGAAACTAGTGGCATATTTGCACACACCACCCTTGTTGCTGTTGAAAATTTAGTATGTTTTTTTGTTAGCTAATTGATTTTTTTAATACTCACTTAGATAGGAAGAAAAAATACCAACAATATTGATAGCCTTCACCATTTATTTTAATGTTTCTATATTTAGCCTATTCTCTAAGATTCCTTTTTATGCTCTAAGATTTAATTTAGTATTTGGCTTGTTATCCAATATTTTGGCTTCAGTTAGCAAATACATGCTTAACTTGTAGAGCCAAACCTTAGCTCTTGGCCTATCACTCATGTTTCAGCTCATTATCTACTTTTATCAAGGATGAAACCTCTTTTATCATTACCTAACTACTGATGTGACTACTTGGTTGGTACTTAACCAATCTTTGAAGCTTTATTATGGGTTAGGATGAGGTGTAACCACCGGCCATTAATCCACACCACCAATCTCTATAAATAAATTTTAAGAGAAGTGTATAGTATCCCTCCTTTTCTTTCTTGAAGTCTTAAGAATCCTCTAGCTTTAAGCCTTCTTAGCTTAGATGTGAACACCTCTATAGAGAAAGGGTGATGATTATGATTCAGGGTGGGATTTTGGATTTGCCACTAGTTCTTTATGGCTTAAAAACTAAAAAATATGAAGAGGAAAAAATGAATAAAGTCGATCTACAACTTGAAAAGAAATATTATTCTACACTTATATTCTACACTTCTTCTAAGGATCAAGTATGATACTCCTTTGCCATCCATGGTGCTCAATACGAGTGTTGTTTTGGGATAAACCTATTTTATTATAAATGATTCTTAAAAATTGGTGCAAACTTCTCTTTGATATTATGTGACTAGATCTTTGTAAGTACTAAGAATTTTTCTTTTTACATGCTTTCATAATCTTTCTTTTATACTATTATGGAAGACAAAGAGCTTTTAATATTTTCATATTCGATAAATCCAATCCCAATGAAAAAAATATTTAATGTTGGTCACTTGATCCAAATACCAAGAATTTTATCAAATTAATAAGCTGGCATCTTTGATGATGAAATTTTTTCACTACCCCTCTATTTCTCTCTTAAAAAGAATAAATCATTACGTACAATCTCAATCAATCTCTATCCCTATCTGCCATGATTTCTTTTAATCTTATAGGTTCTATACAGCCAAAAATATTGTGCATTTGAACTTCATAATTCTAATAATATATATAAATCAAATATCATACATGAAAGCTACCACTCTAATAGCCTTTCTAATTCTAATAATTACTATTTTATCTATTAATAAATTAAACGAGTACTATTAGTCTCACATTCAATTTAGTATTTTTCAAAAATATGATTAAAAAAATAACAATAACACCAAGTGACTCCCATTACCTCCCATTTGATTAAAATTTAGTTGAAAATAATTTTTGATAATTAAATTTTTCAAAATTTTTATTAATTTTTTTAATTTTTCAAACATGTTTTATCAATAAAAAAATCAAAATAAATGCTTATTAAATTTTTAAAATTTTTTTTAAAAAATCATCAATAAATAGATATAAAAGTAATATTAGTGTGCAAAAATTGAAAATATTCCAACTATCAAAAGAGGTCCCATGCGCTATAGATGGGTGTGTACTCTAAACGCCGCTTTCTAAGCCTCCTTTTTTAATGAAATCGATGGTGTTCATTTTTATTTTCTTTTTTAAAAATGGAGAGTTGATATTAGACTTTAAATTTACCAAATCTCATCTCTAACTTAGTGTTTGGGCATCATCCGAATCAAATGAGACTGTAATTCATCATAAATTTGAATTTAAAAATCTAGATTTTCATATTTTAGGCTGATTTTTTTCATAATTTTGAAGATATCTAACTTTTGATCTTAAAATCCAAATTATGCATGTAATATATCATTTTAAAAATCTACATCTCTACTTTATAATGACATAAATTTCAAAATCTAATTCAATATATTTAGTGAGACATAAGCCTCAAAAGATACCTTCCTAGATATGTAAATAAATCTATTTTATATTAAAAATTTTGCAAACACAACATATCAATCATGAGCAACAACATAGTCAAAAATTAGGCTTAGATATGTAGCATGTCATTAATTATGATTTAAAATATAATTGAAGCACATAATATATAATTTTATATTTTAATATAGAAATACACATTTAAGCATATCTAAAAATAAATTTAATCCATAAATTGTTCGATACTGCAGAAACTAGAGAATTATAGTGAAAATTGACTTACCTCTTGTAGGCCCAAATCACTATGTTTAAAAAAATTATCTTGATGGATGAAATATTATTTCTCTTAGTGTTTCGATCATGTTTTCAATCATAAAATGGAGAAAAAATAATTGCCACACCCTCAATTACCTCTTAATCACTTGTTGTTGCTCTTTTTTTTTTTAATCATGTTCTTCTCTTTTTATTGTAGAGAGAAATAATATTGCTTTTCTCTTATAGGTTATTCTTTAAGAGTCGTGGAGAGTTTTACTTAAAATCAAACTTCCTCCTTTTGTATGAGAGTTATAAGCTTGTAGGTAGTTTGATAATCATCCGCCACTTTCTTGTGTGGACAATTTAGAAATTGCTCACTTTTTTTTTTTTTAAGCCCATAGGTATACATATCTTACATCTTCCACTTACACAATTTTAGGCTTAGTAATATTTTCAACCTAAAACATAGTCCTTTTGATGATCATTCATATAGGCAATTAGGTCGTGTGATTAGTAAATACTTATGGCATATTGTTGTACATCTATTAGGGATATTACAGCTTTCATTCATTTATAATCGATACAGAGATATTTTCTTGAGTATCATTTTTTGCCCTAAATTAGATCTGATTATGGGCTAGATCTCGGGCTTAAACTCTATTTATTTTCAATCGGGCTTCGGGCCGAGCCTATATAAAATTTTCCATTCTCTAGGCCCAAGCCCAGCCTAGCCCATGATCAGGTCTACGCTAGATATATTGATACATACACCAATAATTAACGTATACTTAATCTCTCAAGAGTTATGTTTAATTTTCTTTCCACAACATATATTCACAATTATATATAAGAAGCTAACTTCAGCTAATATATATAACTGATTGATCGGTGAATATATACACATTGTTGATATAACTAATGGCCTTCTTTTTCCACTCATATCTCTTAGTTTTAGATCAACTGCTTTATAACATATCTCATAAGGCTAATTATATTCATCACCATTGCAAATATATTAAGATAGTAAATATTGACATGTCACTTTAAGACATAGTCGAAAGTCCATAAAGACAATAGTTCAGCTAAAATTTATTTATCTTAGAAAACTCACATAATCAGAAATTTATCATTACTATTAATATATAAATCTTACTTTTCTTTCTGATCATCTTTACAATATATGTAGTATGAAATACATGTTATA
This sequence comes from Cocos nucifera, assembly GCA_006176705.1. Taxonomy (NCBI): domain Eukaryota; kingdom Viridiplantae; phylum Streptophyta; class Magnoliopsida; order Arecales; family Arecaceae; genus Cocos; species Cocos nucifera. Next base: position 2,411,593 of record QRFJ01000009.1, read on the forward strand.
GTAGTATTTTATTTCACAACAGAAAAGAGTGTATCTCATTGTTCATTTTATATATCACTACTATGTGGATTTTCAGTCTAGATATTCTCTCATATCTAGCTTGAGTCTAGCATATGCTCGCTCCTCTTAATACTATTATGTCCAAACTCAAATTTGATACTCTTTAGGCTAAGACTTTGGTGGAACCAAAGTGTTCAGTCCTTATAATAAAATTAGACCTTATCTTGACCCCTTTGTTTAAAATAATATATAAAAAAAATATGCAACTAACTCTTAATTATCTCTGTATCTAAGGTGCATATGTGTCTTATCTCTGTACATAACTCTTAAGTCAGAAATAGTTGCTTGTGTGAGAGAGCCGACCTTCAAGTTGATGATATACTTTTATTCTTCATAATATATACATGCATATGCTAGTATAGTTCAACAACATCACAACTGGAAGAAAAATACATCATTTATTGATATTAAAGTTTGTCAACATATAGTGACAAGATATATGCATATATTTTGATCCTCAAAATATATATATATAGCTTCTCCCATATCTTTCATCTCAAAATTTGATGTTAACCATCTCTTGATGATATTCACAAACTTCTTATCATTGCCAACCAATAGAATGTCATCAATATACAGTGACAAGATAAAAATATTATCTCCATTATGCTTGATATATAGACAATAATCTTCATTGATCATATTAAAATCATAGGATGATACTGCTTTATGAAATTTCTAATACCACTATCTAAATGACTGTCATAGCCATATATTGATATGTTTAACTTACAGACTCTCTGTTTTCTTAATTTTTTATCATGAAATCTATAGGTTATTCCACGTAGATTTTTTTATCCTATTTTCTATTGAAAAAATCCATCTTAACATCCATTTGATGTAGATTTAGGTCCATTTGAGCTACTATGGCCAGTATTAAGCGCATTGAGGTAAATTTAACAACTGGAGAAAATGTTTATTCATAGTTTATATCTTCCTACTAGGTATAACCTTTTACTACTAGTCATATCTTGTACCTCTCGATTATCTTATCTATCTTTTTTTTAATTTTGAGAATCCATTTGTTCCTAATGGCCTTTCATCTTTATAGCAAATCAAGCAAGTTCCAAACATGGTTTGCATTCACTAATTCAATTTTCTCTTCCATTGCAATCTTTCATTCTTCTTTGGCAGAACTAGATTAGGCTTCATCAATTAATTTTGATTCTGCTCCATCATGTGAAGCCAACAACATAAATGCCTCATCCTCAATCTCAAAATATCTATGAGGAATGCTCTGATAAGTACTCTTTCGTATTTGAAAGTTTTGAGATGGTTAATCTTGAGGCACTGAACTACTCCCACTCAGATTAAGTGATTTAGATTTCTTATTTTCAGCCTCATTCAATTTATATAATTGAAATTATTTATCTATCTCACCTCTTCTTGGAAACTTATTCTTCAAGAATATGACATCTCATGATTAAATTTCAGTTACTTCTCCATCTAGGTATCACCTATAAACACATATCCTTTTGAGTATTCAAGATATGTGATAAAAATACACTTCTTCCATCTTGAACATAATTTTCTATATTTGTAGGAAGGATCATAAACATATGCTACAGACCCATAGAATCTCAGATTAGACAAGTCAGGTTTCTTTTCTATCTATAACTCATATGGAGTTGATGTAATCAATTTAGAAGGCACATGGTTCAATACATACACTGCCATTAATAAAGTATCTTCACAATAAGAAATTGGAAGATTGGCCTGTGCCATCATAGATCTGGCCATTTCTAATATGATCCTATTTCTTCTCTTAGCTACTCCATTCTACTATAGAGTTTCAGGAATTGTCAACTATCTATCTATTCTTTTTTTATCATATAGTTTCTTGAACTATTTAGATAAATACTTTCTTCCCCAATTTTTTCTCAAAGTTTTAACTTTTCTGTCTAATTGATTTTTAACCAAGTTAATATATCATTTGAAGCAATTCAATGTTTTTAACTTATGAGAAATCAAATAGACATCTAAATCAAGTATGGTCATCTATGAAAGTGATGAAATAATATGCACTGTATCTAGTCCTAGCACTCATTGACCACAGACATTTGAATGGACTAGTTCTAATGGATAATTAATCTTTATTTTTTTTAAATAATTTTTTAGTTATTTTTTCAACTAGATAATGTTCACAATTGGTTCATTGAATTTTGCCAACTAGACCCAAAAGTCCTTTCTTAGGTAATTTATATGTTCTTTCTTATCTAATATGATCTAGTCTAGCATGCTATACATTTACATCCACAATATTGGTAGAATTAATTAACAAAAAATAACTATTATTATGATAAACATAAGTAGAATATTTATCCATAATAAAAAATTATTTAATAAACATGATGAAGTAATTAAAATATCATCATTATAACTATCTACAACATAGCTATGAAAATGTAAAACATATCCTAAGCTAAGAAGAACTTTCGCAAAAATCAAATTATGCTTTATACCCAGAGCATATAACATATCATATAGGTGTAAGATTCTCCCATTTTATAAAATTAGCTTGCATGTTCCAATGTCTTTGACCTCCAGTCTTGTATTATTACCTATATATATCTATCTTGTCTTTGCTTGGACATAATGGTATTCCATAAATGCTCCTCGATCTCCACTCATATGGTCTATAGCTCTTATGTCTATAATCTATGTAGGATAAGAATCAATGAGTAACATTGTACTGAAAATGCAAACATTATCTTTGAAATCAATATGAGGTATTATCTTGTTATGCTCATTATACTCACGAGCAAAGTGGCTCATCTTGCCATAACTAAAATACTTAATCTTGAATTTATCTTTCCATTTAAATTGTTTGCTTTTCTTATTTATTTTAAAGTTCTTCTTAGGCTCATGAGCAATTTCTACTCTTTCCCTTCTAGATCTGACCCATGCCTTTGTTCTTAGAGCTCAAAGCTCCCTTCGAACCTAATCCAACTAAGAAGACCCTTTCAGTGCCTCTCTTAAATACAAGACACTCTTCCTTAAGCTCAAGATCTCAGGCAACATCTATAAAGATTTTGATATTATCATTATAGATCAAATTAAGCTTCATGTGCTTCTAGCTATGAGGAATAAAATGGATCACTACCTGAAGTTACTACTCATCTATTAGGATATGATTATCTGCTTTTAGTTGCCTAATCATCTTTGATGTTTCATTCAGATGCTCACTTATTATGTGATTATGGTCAAATTTAGTGGTTTGTTGTCTCAGCATGATTATAGTTGTTCCTTCAAATTTCTTTTAGGTGCACTCATATCTCATGAGTAGTGGAGAACTACTTGCACTCATCCATGAGATTATCCATCATTGTGCTTATCAGAATATCATATGTGATGGTATCTTTTACCTTCCAAGCATGATAAGTCCTTTGATCTCTCATATTCTAAGCATCGTCCCCCTCAGTAGGATCAACCATGGCATAGTTGCTGGCTTTCAAAGTCTCTTATTTTTTAAGAACATTGTTGATCTTAGTCTACTAGATATTATAGTTCTTATTATCTAGTTTTTTGTCTTCATCAAGATCAACAATAATGTTCATTGATGCCATCTCAAACTACATAGACATTTGGTACAAAATGAATACTAGCACATTTCCACCCCAAGTATATATTTATTTAATTTTATAGCATGAATAAATAATGATATCCTTAACATAAGTAGCAGAATCGAAAGTTCATTATGTTCACAATCATCTTCCATATCTTATGTTAGAATCTCATTATTTATCATCTACTCTCAATAATACTTTAAAACAATACATGTGTTATTCATTTAATAGTTACTCCAACTTAATCAAATATATTTGAACTGTTAAACTGGCATTAATCAAAGAATTTAACTATACATAGGTCAACACAATATAAAAGAAAATATGCATATATACAAGCATATTTATAAATATGATTCAATAATTTCAAACAGTAAGAAAATATAGATATAAATAATTCTAGCTACTATACATGTCACACTACAAGGATCAATACTATTTTGCCTAATAGTTGATCTAGTCACTAAGATCCTATAAGTCTCTTTAAGTTTGGCAACTAACTCCTCATAAATATATATCTTCTTATATTCTCAATATTTTTTAATTATTCTTTTTCAAAAATTTGGTACCATGTCACATAAGAGTTCTATTTTATAAAATTCATCCATTACATACTCTCTTCAAAATCTATTTATTATACAATTAATCATCATCAAGTGTGCTTCAAATTATTGCCTTACATTTTATCGGATTTTATACCATTGAACTTATTCTTTACAAACCAATCTATTTTATTTATCTTTAGTTCAAATAAAACTTGAGCTAAAAGAATATGAACTTCTATAGATAATACTATTTTTGTTCCATATACGAGTATAAGCAAGGTGTTTCTCTTGTAGAAGTTTTTATTGTAATATGGCAAGCCCATGATACATTAGAATATTTTCAAGCCAATCTTTATACATAGTCATCATTTTTTTTAATTATCTTGACCAAATTCTTATTGGCAATTATTATAGCTCCATTTGTTTGTGGGTAGGATGGTGCAAAAAAAATTATATAAAATCTTTTATTCCCTGTAGAGTTTTATCATATTCTTTCTTATGAAATTTGCTCATTACCTATGATGATCCCATATGTTATACAAATTTGCATATCCGTCATTCTAAAGACTTGCCAACAAAGTGGGCAATGGTGTTATATATGCAACAACTTCAATCTATTTAAAAAAAATACTCAATTGCTATTAGGATAAACTCATAATGTCTTGAAGCTTTTAGGTTAACGTTTCCATTGACATCTAATCTCTATATAAAAAATGGCCCAAGGGCAATTACGAAGTTCCACAATTTGAGCATTAATAAGGTTTTCATGTATTTAGCATTAGTAACACTTTCTTGCAAACTCGACAACTTGTCTGCGTGGTCATCCAAAAATATCCTTGCTTGATAATCTTCTTCACCAATTTACATTTTTTTAGGCATGGCCCATGGAATCCTATATGAATGTTATTAACTATTGCTTTTGCTTATTCCTCATCTAAGCATCTTAGTAGCAATCCTTAATAAAATCTTTTGTATAAAATCCTTGCATAAATCATATATTATATTGCTAATTATTGAAGAGTCATTTTTTTCATAGTTGTAGCACATTTAGGATTGTTAAAGATTTCCAAGTATTTTGTAATATCATAATACCAAGGCGTATTACATAACAATAATTGAGCAATGACTTTGGTTTGACAAAAAATTTAATTAGCCTTTTTTTTTGGTATCTTTAACTAATTTGCTAGGATAACTAAAACATCGGCTAATCTATTCTTTTTCTTAGGAATGAAATGGAACTCTATACTATCAATAAGCTCCATCAATCTTCTATGTACTTGTGCTAAGGGACAAGATTTTTATTCATTGAATATTTTTGTAGATCTGCTGCATGATTAATATAAAATCACCAAACGCTTTAATTTCTTTTACTTGTATTATTTATATTCATAGAATACAAGCTTCAAACTCTATTGTGTATATATATAGTTGAAATCCAAATATATATCAATCAGCATTTGATTGCTATTGAGAGAGATGAAAATTATGGCTGCAGCACTATCATACTTGTTAATTGCCCCTCAAATGTAGGTCATCCACACTTTTTTATAAGTGTTGAAGTGGATCATCAGTGGTGAAGCAATATATCATTATCAAAAAAGTTGGGCAGAATGGTTGGTAATTTCAAAGTTAGTGTTTCATCAAATGCTCTAATAGGGTTTATCTCTTAATGGCTCTCAAAGGAAGGAAAACAATCATTTTTTTTTTTGGATAAACTGAGGAGATGATAGTTGTATTAAAATAAAGAATGAAACTATTTACAATGAAGCATTTACAATCACAGAAAAAAAATAGCTGCATACAAAAGAGACTAATATAGCGATAACAATATATAAAGAACTATACAAGAATGGTGAGACGAAATAGATATACTTAAGGATCTAAAGGAAGCATCAAGATGAGTTAAGAGTACTTGAAACATTTTCTTCATAGTTGTTGTCTTGTATTGAGACATAATAAAATTTTGAGTGCCAAAGATGTGTAAGCTACCTTACAATAGGACAAAATAAAACTCTATAAATGCCAAAGTTGTATTATGGGATTTAAGATACATATAGAAACCAGTGCATAAAGTAAAGAATAGTATAATTAAGAAGTATACACATGCAGAAGATGATAATGATTGCAAATATATAAATTGCTTGACATATAAACCTTATTGAGCATCAATATCTAGCAGTTAAAGAATTTGAAATATATCTTTAAGGCTGGGTGAAAATATTTGACTATCCACAGAGTAAAGCCAAAGTAGCTAAACTTGAATGTTATGAAAGAGAGCCCTAAAGTGCACATAAAAATAAGGATAATGCAATATGGCCAAAATAACTAAAGAGAGATAGCAAACTATCAATAAAGCGATCTATAAAATATAAAATAATAATAGCCAAACTGTAGTGTTGAAACTTGTCATAGTAGAAGGCCAAGGTAAAGAACATCCTTAATTGATGAACAATTAGCACTCCATATAATCTTAAGAAAGTAACTGATCTGAGACTATAAAATAGTAGCATAAGGAACAAAATGACTCCATAAATATAAGTAAAATCATTAGTTCATCTATAATAAGAAGAGGCTCACCCAAAATATGATAAGCAGAGAATGATGAGCATAAATAAATGATAATCTCTCAGAAGTATCTGCTTGAATTAAGATATAAACCGATGCCCTTGTTCGCAACTTTAGACTAATGAGGAGAAAGCATAATTCAGATAGAAATTATAAATATATGTTCTTATGAATTTTTTCCCATATGATTCATATCCAATAACTAAAATATTAATACATAACACAAAATCTCCATTAAAGATCATATGGGGTAAGAAATATTCATTAATATCCAGATTGCAAAGGGCTCTTTGAATATTTAAGAGCTCCCTACAAATGTTGGTGGTAGCTGACTTCACAACCTAAATAGAAGGATGCATTCTTCTTCTCAAAGATCTAAGGTATAAGAGACCTTTAAAGAGAGCTAATGATGTACAACAATTTGCTTTCACACATAACAGCTCCCTACTACTACGTAGGGATTTAGCCATTTTTGATGTAAAAGCAATTAAAAGAATTAATTTGAAGGATAGCTATAAAAGAGGGATCTATCACATCTCCCATTCTCCACATTCTCCACATAATGTGCCCATGCAAAATTACGATCTGCCATATAGTTTGTAGCTTGATTGACCTCTTGCAATATATGTGAGATATTTGATACACCAACAGCCAATCATGAGGCTTTCCGAGCTAAGATATCATGTAGAATCAAATTATATTTCATTATAGAAGAGGTAAAACTATTGAGTCCATTAATAATTATGAAGGAATCATCTTCAAGCCATACTTACTTAGTGCCAAACTCCTACACCACCTCCTTTAATTCCAACTAGGTGGCAGTTAGCTCAACTATTGGTACTGCAGAGGGTAATAGAAGTTTGCTACTAGCTTGTAGTAATCTCCCCATTTCATTTTGAATCATAAACTTGATTGTTGCTTGGTTATTCTTAATAGTTGCATCAAAAAGTTTACCTTTAATATCCTAAAAAGATGAGGAAACCACCACTGTTAGAAACCTATGCATGCATGCATGGAGCTACGGCAACACTTACAATTGCAGCGGTTCGAAAATCACTGCAATAGGCTTTAAGGCAGCGATTTTGTGTAATCGCTACCATATATCAATCTATGCCAGCGGTTACATAAAATCGCTGTCACAGATCAAATCTATGATAGTGGTTATGTATAACCGCTGCTATAGATTAAATATTATAGCAACGGTTACATCTAACCATTGCTATATGCTCAATCAGTGGAAGCGGTTATCCTTTACTGCTACTATAAGTTGGACCTATAGTAGCGATTATATGTAACCACTATCATAGATTTTATCTATGACAGTGGTTTCGAACAACCGCTACCATTGATTAGACCTATGGTAGTGATTTTATATAACCGCTACCATAGGTTATTTATGGCAGTGGTTATAGTTATCCGCTACTATAAATGCATAACATAAATTTTTTTTATTTTTTTGAATATAATATAATTTTAAAATTTAAAGTCAATTTTCATCGTTCATCATCTAAATAATTATCGTTAGAGTGTCATCACAAAAGGCCACCTTGATCCGGTAGCCCTAGCTATCTTGATCGATAAAATTTGATTTCGATGGTCACAAACGATCGCATGATGATCTGATAGATAAAGACTACTGATTGATCCAAAAACTTACTATGATAATCTCGATAATATTTATAGCATACTATCAAAATCTTATTTTAATCAAACATCATTATCATGATCAATCTAGCATGGGATGATTTTGAATGTTAAATAAAAAATAATGATCAAAAGGCTAAACAATGCTCGATTATGAGATAATTTTTTTAGATAAATAATTTTTGATACTATTTTGATCGTTTGTATGATGATGATTGTAAAATTCAAACTGTATATATATGAACGATCCAAAACTATGTCTTCTGATACTCATTCTTAAAGGCCTTATATAATTATACTTATGCTTTTATAAAATATGTTTAACGTGGATAGTTCATATAGATTTGATTTGAATTTTATGATCATCATTATGCAAATAATTAAAGTAGTAGCAAAAATCAATTATTAAAAAAATTATCTATTAATTAGACACTGTTTGGCATTTTGATTACTCATTTTTTATTTAACGATCAAAATCATCCAATGCTAGATTGATCATAATAATGATGTCTGATTAAAGTAAAATTTTGATAATATACTATAAATATCATCAAGATCATCAATGCAAGTTTTTGAATCAATCGATAGTTTTTATCTATTAGATCATCATGCGGTCATTTTTGACCATCGAAATTAAATTTTATCGATCGACATAGCTAGGGCTATCAGATTAAGATGATCTTTTGTGATACTACTTTAATGATAATTATTTAGATAATAAATAATGAAGATGAATTTTAATTTCTAAAATTATAATATATTTAGAAAAATATGAAAAAAATATATATTATACATCTATAGTAGCGGTTGGCAAAAACTACTGCTATAAGATCTATTGCAATAGTTGATAACCACTGTGATAGATCAAATAGCAATGGTTATATATAACCACTGCAATAGATCTATGGTGGTGATTTTTAAAACTGCTGCCATAGATCTGGCTATAATTTTTCTGCATGCTGAGCAGTTTTCATCTTTTCTTCTTGGCCTCTCGTTCACTCTTTCTCTCTCCTCTCTATCCAAGCTCTAGCTATCCTCCCCACTGCCGACCCATCCCTCCATCGACCGCCTCCCTCTAGCGCCATCCCCTCCCCCTCTCTCTCTTTCTCTCTTCTCGCCTTGGCTACCCATGCCCTAGCTACCTACCCCACGTCAACCCGCCCACTGCTGCCCCCTCCCTCAACCCCACCGTCGGCTCTGGCCCCCTCGACCCCGACCCCATCCCCATCGGCTTCACCTCCCTTGGTCCTGTTCTTCACTGCCCCCTTCCTTCTAGCACCGTCATCAACTTCGACCCCCTTGGCCTTGGCCTTCTTTGGCCTATCATTTCCTTCCATCACCGTGTCAGCCCACCCCGTCGCCATCGGTCCTTCCTCTAGTGCCACCACCGACGACCCTCACAGTCTGTATGACCCCCTCCCCAGAGTAGGTATAATTTTTATTTAATTTCATAATAATATTAATAATTAATTATAATATTTATAATAATATTTATTATTATATTTATAATATATATTATAAATATAATTATAAATATTATAATAAATATTATTTTAATAATATTATAATAATATTATAATAAATGACTCACCATGGGCTGCGAGTTAAACGGACCGACTAGGGCAACAAATATTATTAATATATATTAATATATATATTATTAGTAAGATAAAGTTTGATTTCAAGTTCGAACTCAATTTTGAGTATGGCTTGGTTTATATTTGAGTCAAGTAGAGTCAATCTCAAGCTTTACCTATTTTTTATTTTTTTTTATTTAAGAATCACTTAAATTGATGCTATGTTTTAAGAATATTTAATTAGTATTAAGATGCCACTAGGAAAGAAGGAGATGCCACTATATTTTAAGGATATTATACCAATAATCAATATATTATAAATAATACTTATCTTATATTCAATTAGTTTCTTTTCTTTTCTTTTATCTTTTTATAATGAGACTATGATGATTTTGGATGAACAATGATTAATTTTTAGTATGATTTTAATGATATGAGTTCTTTTATTTTTTCTCTTCTTCTATAAATATTTTAATAATTCTGAATGGTAAGACGATCTTGGATGGCCAACGACTGTCTAATAAGCAACCATTCATAGTCGATTTGGTTTAGTTGTAGTGAATACCAAAAGTATTTTTGCAATGCATGATTAAATGATGAATCTGAGCCTTCATTTTATTTTATTTTATTTTATTATTTTATTATTTTAATATTTAAAGAGAACCTCCGTCGATAGGTTCTAAGTTGTGCCAATGGCTGTGGGCCACCCTGATGGATTTTGTGTCATGTCAGTGAGTTTTGGGCCGCACCATGGATCGTGCCAATCGATAAGTTGAAAATACTCGCTAGTGGATTCTGGACTATGCTAGCGGCTTTTGGGCCATGCCGGTGATCTTGAGCCATACCGTACTAGTCGTTAAGAGAATCCCCACCAGTGGATTCTAGATCGTGCCAGCAGATTCTTATCTGTTAGGTTCTAGACTATAACTTGGTACCTGAATGTCGAGGCATGGTGGTGGCTGCTGCTAAGGAGGCAGTGATTACTAATAGAAGCTGCAGCCTGGAGCTCCATCCTCTATTCTCCAGCTATGAGTAGAACTCCTATAGAGATACATTTGAGTGATGGTTCATGGGCTACAAAAATAAAGTTTAAGCTCTATTACTGTTCTCATCCAAACACCTTTAATTCTAGTAATGTTTTGGTATAAATGTTAGATTTATTTATGGATGTAATTCATGTTGTAGAATTTATTGCATAAAATTTTTTAGATTACTGTTTATATCTTATTGCTTTTGTTTATTACATTGCATAACAATAGACCTGCCAATTAATTAGTGTACATAATCTTCGATACCCATACATTTATATATTTTATGTATGAATGAAAGAATTATGTATAACGATCAATTGATTATCCAATTTAGATAGTTTAAAAATTATAAATAATTCTATAGATAATTACAGTAATCAAATAATATATTGAGAGTTCCAAAAAAAGTTTCAGATGATATTTTTCTTTTATTCTCTATATGAAAAAACTAAAAAAAAATACTGTCAAAATTTCTTTCGGTCCCTATTGTGTATTGTTTGATTACTGTAATGAACTTATAGAATTAATGCAATTCTTGAATGAGATAGAATCTATCTTTACCTATTAGTTGGTAATATGATGCATTTATTGCATATCTGAAAATGATATTTAATGTAGGTTCCACACATAATTTGTTTACAATGCATTGGTATATAATGTAGTATCATCATTTTTATAATGAATAAGGGATGGATGAAGTTTAGTAGGCTCTCGCTAGAATATGATACTGGACTTCAAAATTTTTTAATTTTGCTATAAAAAAAAATTGGGGACCATGGACTTATCCAATATCCTTGTAAGAAGTATACGGATGGACCGTGGCTATCTCATCCAGATGTAAATGATCACTTCACTATTTATATATTTAAATTTAGTTATAAAATTTGTTGGGGTCAACATGATGAGGACAGGCTACAAGAAGGCGATCAATATGATGGAAGAGTGGAACAAATGGTTCGTGATATTTTTTCATTTATTAATCATAATGATGGTGCATCTACGTCCATGCCTGATTCTATGGTTAGTAGAATGATAAGTAGTAAGGATGTGGAGACAGTCCACAAGTTGATAGAGGATACTAATATTTTGTTGTATCCAGGTTTGAAAAGATGGCGAAGCTTGAGTTCTTAATCTAGTTATATTGTGTGAAATGCTCCAATGGATTTAGTAATAATGGAGTGAATTACATACTAGAGCTTTTAAGAGACATTCTTTCGGGTAATGCATATATAAATTTTAAAGAATAATTATGAAGCATCGAAGATTATTGAATAGCTAGATTTTACTTACACTAAGATACACGCATGTCTTAATGATTGCATGCTCTATTAGGAGAGGGATGCCAATCGAAATGAATGCATGAGGTATGGTGTGTCAAGATGAAAATAGAATAAAGATCGCACATCAACCTGTATACCTTGAAAGTTGATGCAGCACTTTTCTTTGATTTCGAGACTATAAAGTTGTTTATATCGATAAGGACATCGAATGATATGAGATAGCATGAAGAGGACCAAACAAGAGATGATGCATTAAGGCATCCAGTCGATAGAGAGGCATGGTTGAAGTTTAATGAAATATATTCCAACTTCACACAAGAGATATGCAATATGAGGTTGGGCTTGTCTGTGACAGTTTCAACCTGTTCAAGCATATGAATACCATCCATAATGTATGGCCAGTATTTATTCATGTTTACAATATTCCACCATAGATGTGTATGAAAAAATCCTTTGCTTTCATGATAGTGCTCATCCCTAGATCGATGAAGATAGGTAATAATATTAATATCTATTTGTAGCCTCTTATTATCAAGCTGAAATAGTTGTGGAGCATTCAAGATATTCCAACTTTTGATGTTTTGATAAATGAGTCATTGTCTATATGTATATCACTTTTGTGGATAATAAACGATTTTCCAGTTTATGCCCTAATGTCGAGTTAGAGCATGAAAGATGAGCTAGCATATCCAGTTTGTGAAAAAACATTCGGTCTAAAAGGTTGACACGTCAGAGAAGCTTTAGCTTTACAGGGCATGGATGTTTTCTCCATCGAAATCAACCATACAGAAGGGATGCATGCTCCTTTGATGGCACTATTAAAGAAGGTGAGGAGCCTAGCCGGATGTCTATGAGTAAGGTGTTGAGAGAGTTGGATGATCTTAGTATTGAATTTAGAAAATATGATCCCATTGGTGGTAAGAAGAGAAAACATTGATCAAAGATAGATGACACACACTTTAATTGGAGAAAAAAAGCATCTTCTTTGACTTGCCATATTGAAAGACAAATTTATTGTACCACTACTTAGATGTAATGCATATTGAAGAGAACATGTACGAGCTCCTATTGGCAACAATCTTGAATATCAAGAATAAGATCAAGGATGACTTGAATTTTTTATTTGACTTAAAAGAATGGAGAATTATGAGATCACTCCATCTGAAGCCGATAAGGGGAGAACAGTGGAGGCTTTCTCATGTATGCTATATTATGAATGTCTTCGAATGGTCTATATTTCTTCGTGTGTTAGAGAATATAAAAATTTTAGATGGATACTAAAGCAACATATTAAAGTGTATGAATAGTAAGAATATCAAACTTGGAGGATTGAAGACTCATGGTTTTCATGTGTTGATGCAAGAGTTGATCCCAATAGCTATTCATCATATATTGCCAAAAAATATCAGAATGATTATTATTCATCTCTACAACTTTCATGGAGATATTTGTATGAAGAGATTGCTAAAAAAGATGTGAAGAAAATGAAGGCAAGTGCGATGACTATATTATGTGATTTGGAGAAGATATTTTTACTATTATTTTTCATAGTTATAATGCATCTCATTGCACATCTTACGAGAAAAGTTATACTTGGAGGTCCAGTATTCTGTCGATGGATGTAGCCCTCTGAGAGGAATACTCAAATACTGAAATCTTATATAAGAAATATGAATCATCCGAAGAAATCTATAGCAAAAAGTTATTTGGATCAAGAATGTATGAATTTTTATACCATATACTTAAATAAGCTTGAGACACGTCGTAATCGACCAATGAGAAATCAGGATGATCAATATGAGCCAATTGAGCCTACATTTAAGTCTATTCTTCAATCAGGTAGATTTTTCACTTCATACTGCCTCACTAATTTAAGCATTGAGAAAAGAAATAAGATGCATTGCTACGTGCTCTTCAACCATGATGTCATTGAGCCGTACATAAGATGAGTCACTCAGTCTTATTTATTTTATAATATCTAAAAAAATATTTAATTATATCTAAATTTATTCTTTGTGCAGACAGCAAATATAAGAAGATCATAAGAGTAAAATATGGTGCTCTAAGTATATGGGAGAAAAAGAAAATGCATAGCAAAGAATTTTTTGAGTAGTTCAAAGATCATATAAGGGAGTATATATTCTTGCCTTGTGCATCTTATTTGAACATGTTTACTAATTAGGTGTCATCTCCTTAGGTATGGAGATTATCGCTCAGTTATGTGAGCTCTGAAGTTCATGCTTTTTCAATGGGACCTAATCATACCATACATGAGTATAAATAGCTGGTTCATAAATATTCACAGCTGATTCGTAAATATGGCAACACAAAATAGTAGCATAATGTTGAGTGCCACCACTAGGTATTATACTAGCTCGAGGGATTCACAACATTGTACGGAGAATCTGAACTATTATGGAGTGCTGGAAAAGATAGTCACCTTGAACTATTATTCAAAAGAAAGGATTGTATTGATGAAATGCGATTGGTTTGACACCTTATCTCAGTTAGAGATGAAGACTGATGAGTGTGATTTTACTCTCATCAATATGCAACGCCATCTCCATACTGAAGAATCATATATACTTGCCTCCCAAGCTACTCAAGTCTTCTACGTTAGTGATCCCTTAGAGCCTCAATAGGATAATGTTATGAGAATAGTGCCTAGGTATATCTTTGATAATATCGAAGTTGATGATGATGTTGGATCATGCATACAAAGTGCTTTTGTAGGACAAAATTTGGTGCCGTCGAGGTCCTAGATACATTTATCAGGAGTGATGGTGATGTCCATATTATAGATGCAACTAGACGATGAGTTCAATATTTTGGTATAAATATTAGAGTATATTTATTGATGCTCTATTAATATTAATTATTGTTCAACATGTTATATTGATTAATGTTCATTAATATTATAGATCACGATGGCACTGAAATGTCATTTAACTTTCACCTCTATCCCTCGACTTGCTACACGGAGCTTAAAATCTGAGCTGCTATCGATACATACTCCATCCACCTCCACATCGACTATCCAGGTACCATCGACATCTACTCTATTGACATCTACTCCTCCATCGATATTTGAGCCTCCACCATCAGTCACATCTCCAACACATGCTCCATCTATCGATGAGTCTCCACTAGCATGCATGTCTCACGATCCCATAGCCAATAAGAGTATATTTTTATTATGTTATTTATTTATTTATTTATTTGTATAGTTATTATATATTTTTATATATTTATATAATATATTTTTATTGCAGGTGCATCATTTAGTAGGATATTATATGGTTCCACATGCATGCCCCATGTATGGAACTGCCAGCATTAGGTTATGGTGAAGTACGATCAGGAGGAGAGGCCAGTTGGGAAGGCCGCACGGGAGATGCATTCCTTTTTTGGATTGCTTGTGAGATAGTTCAATATCATTCCGATACTGTCCGTAGACTAGTGATTGATAGATGCTGGTGTCAGGGACCGAGTGTGAGAGGAGATAAGGATAAGTGTATCTTAATTATATTTATGCATTTGATATACTTATACTATATTTGATTAGAATAATTTCATAACTGACTTTTGATAATTTTGTGCAGATGAGGTATGACTTTCTAGATTTCAAGAGGGCTTGAGATATCCGATCGAAGAAGATTAGAAAGTTGTATTAGAACTATAAGATCAAGCTCCATAGAGGATAGCTCAAGCACCGAGGGCACTCCGAAGAAGCTTATTTCTTGGATTTAGGATTGTCCCCCAAGTCAGTGGGAGGGGATGGTTAGATATTGGAGGAGCCAGAAGTTTTAGGTTTAATTTCTAACTTTTAAAATTTTTAATATACTTAAAATTATATTTGAATACTTTTTAAGTACTTATTATTTAAATATTTTTTAGGTTATCTTCCATTAAAATCGAGAGAACTGAACGGCTCAAGAGTACACGCATACTCTCGACAGTGAGTTTATGGTCAATTTGTGCATAGAGAGGTAATGAATTCTAAATCTTAATTATACATTAAATTAATTTTTTTACATATTTTTAATAAGCTAATCCATTATTATAGTTGATGAGAGAGGGGGTGATGCCCACCTATAGCGCCATCTTTTGATCTAACCATATGGACAAGAAGCGTAGATCGATGAACACCGCGATTGAAAGAATTTTTATAAGTACTAAATAGATTAATATTATTAGTATTATAGCATTTTTTATGATATTTTATTTGAATTTATAATTATATGAGTAGTTAGATGCACTCATGAGCGAGGGCCTAGACATCTCTAGCCTCCATGACCATCTATCTTAGGTCTTGAGCCTGAGCACTCTAGAAGGATCCGATGCAGGCCCAGACATATCCGATGAGCTACTGATTTGAGGTGAGTATCTCTTCATATATTTTTAGGATCATTAGTCAGAAGTGGCTTGAGAAGGCATTGACACAGGCAGCTAAGGCTATGGAGCAGGCTGCTCAGGCTACAGAGTGGGCTACTCAAGCTAAGAAGTGCACATCTTAGCTATAGAGCATTGTGACTGCTATGGTGATGAGGCTCTCCGCATATTTTGGAGCTAACTTCATGGACCTTGAGGGCATGTTGGCTAGCATTTCAGCTTCAGCTCCAACTTCTCTAGCTCATACTTCATCTCCTTCCGGTGATGATGATTTAGATCTAGATGTAGACTTTTGATGTATTTTTTTTAAAAATATTATAATAAATTTTATTCTATAATAAAATTTAAGTATTTTAGATTATTCTTGTGTTATTTTAGATATAATCTTGTGTTATATATTGAACTATATTTATTAGATAAAATAATTAAATATTAAAAATATATATATATTTTTATTATTCAAAATCTATGGTAGTAGTTGAAAATCTCTATCGTAGGAGTGCCAACCATCATCGTAGGTTGTGTCTTAACCGCTGCCATAATCTATGGCAACAGTTAAGAAATCATTGCATTAGCTCTTTGGAAGCGGCTAGATAACCGCTGTCATAGATGACCTATGACAGTGGAGAGAGATACCATTCAGGTAAATCATAACAAAAAAAAAATAAAAAACCCAAACTCGAACCTCTCAGCCCAATGTCCCGATAGACTTCGGTACCATAACCGAAACCCTAAATCAAGATCCTAGTGACCTAGTTACCTAATAGTCGAGTATTCCAAAATCTATATCCTCATAAATCAAATCTGCATATCACAAACTATTAGGCGATTAATGAAACCTAGACCATTCTCACCCAAATCCAAATCCTAAATAAAAAAATCGTATCATGATTCGAACCCCATCCGAAATCCAAACAACTAACCTAAGTGTCTGTGAGGGCTATTTGAACCTTAATAGCAACCATATGTATCTCCGATTACTCTT